>JAFVLL020041048.1:0-28544 GCA_021397915.2 Tor tambroides
TTTCGCCGGCGCAACATCGGAATGGACCACTACAGTTCTGACTCTCAGTTGCCTCAATTTGGGAGCCAACCCTCTGAAGACCTCGGGAAGACTGGAGGAGGAGGAGGAACTGGGGGGACAGAGAAACGCAAGCTTGTTACCAGCCGCTCCTCCACTCTCTCTGGATCCAGAGAGTCTCTGGAGAGTCTCGTTCAGAGGAGGAGCCCGGCCATGCTGGAGCGGAGGGGATCCGGAGCCCTGCTCCTAGACCATATCTCACAAACCCGGCCTGGTTATCTGCCACCTCTCAATCCGCATGCACCCATTCCAGATATCAAAGTCAATACCAGCGTTAGCCTCAACAGTGGAAGCAAGCCTGTGGCAGGAACTACACCCATTGTTTCTGGCTCGAGGCATTTTGTGCCCTGTGCCCCGAGCCATCCCAGAGATCACAAGAATAAAAAGGGTCTGCTAAGAAGACACTCCATGCAAACCGAGCAGATCAAGCAGCTGGTCAATTTTGAGGAGATCTTTGGCCAGTAAACATCCCAAAGGAAAGTTGGGGTAAATATGGAGATTTAATGTCATTTGTCAATCTACACTAAGTCTGAAATGTGAAGAGAATAAATGTTAGATTTAAATAAGATTCATAATAAACATCTCAACCATCTCCCTTTATGCACATTCCAGACTGGACAATGGGGATATATATTTATTTTGATCATTATAAACTTTACTGCACTTTACTTCTCTTCTTTGTGCTCTCACTCATTAGTGTACTGAATCAGAATACTTACACTTTGTTGCTGTTTAAGGCACTACTTTCTCTTTAAACCTGATTCATGTCTGCAGTGTCTTTGTTTTTATTTACAAAACCAGAATATATTGTGACCTTGTATTTATCTGTTGACTGTAAGTAAATTGAGCATAAAACTTTACTTTCATTATCTTGCGCACACACTCACACACACACACACACACATATATATATATATATATATATATATATTTTAAGTGTTGTCTGCAATTAATTCTGCATGCAATTACACATGTTGAGAACATTTTTTGCAAAAAATAAATGAAACAAATAATTTAACAAATAACACTACTTATATAGTGGGTTATACATTACTATTCAAGTTGCAGTCAGTAATGTGTGTGTGTGTGTGTGTGTGTTTATGTATATACAGTGCCTTGCAGAAGTATTCAAACCCCTTCATTTTTTTTCACGTTATGTTGTTGCAGCTTTGTTAAACTGCATTAAATTACTTTTTTTTTTCTCCACATCAATCTACACTATAATTCAGAAAATAATACTATAATTCAGCAAGAGTGCATTGATTAAGATTACATTGTTACAAAACATTCTATTTAAAATAAATTCTCTTCTAATCTTTCTATCAAATACTCCTGAAAAAAAAATCACAATTTACACAAAATGTTTAGAACAACTGTTTTCAATTGTGATAAGAAATGTTACTTGAGCACCAAATCAGTAGATTAGAATGGTTTCTGACAGATCATGTGACACTGAAGACTGGAGTAATGACAACTGAAAATTCAAAATACAAAACATTTTAAAATACATTGACAAAAAATGGTTATTTTAAACTGTAATATTTCACATTACTATTTTAGCCGTATTTTGATCATACTTCACTGAGCATATTTTAAAAAACATCAAAAAGTGACCCCAAGTTTCGAACTGTGGTGAATGTTAGATGCATAAACATTTTTTTTTCTCCATAAATTTATTATGCATTTGTCATGACGAAATGTGAATGTAAATTACAAAAATATAGCAGATTTGTATTTGTCTCTTTGTACATTAGTGGGTAATTAAGCATGACAACCAATGAAATGCATGTTTATGACTCAAATACAGAGTACATGTCGATAGGTGTGTCCCAGTTAACATACTTATGCACTATTCCAAACTGTTTTTTAGTGCATTTAGTGATTAGTGTGTTCACACTGAAAATTCCAAACAGGAAAAGTGCACTTTAAATACCCAGATGATGCACTTAACTGAAAAAAGAAAGTGTGTAACGTTGGACACTTCATGAACTCAACTGTCGCAGCTTTAATTATGAAGCAAAGTGGGAGGGGCTATCAGACTCTGATGCTGAATGACAAAATAAGCATAGAAAATTCATACACTACACAGTTTAATGCATAGTGTATAGTGTGTCAGGGACGCAACGTATGTGGTACAGTACTTATATATTGTGTTTTAATGCTGTTTTACATCTCAAAGACAGTATCAGTAAATGTAATTCTTAGGAGTAGCCAGGTAGTCCTTCAAACTGTTTGATCTGAGATTCTAACAGATCATAGTAGATCCTGGTTTTGCTGAAGTTTTGCCTGTAGAGTAACAGATCCTCCACTGTAAGAATATCATGTTTGCCTGTCCAAATAGTCAGGCTGTACCTGAGAGAGAGAAGGCAAGATGTTAAACAGAATCTCTTTTATAAGGCTGACATTAAGGCAGAACACAATCAACTTCACCAGTGAATAAAAATGTATGAATGGTGCCTTAAATTTGGCATCTTAATATAAAAAAGTTAAATAATCCAAAGCACAAACAACATTGTCAATAAAGAATTCCTTCTATCTATGGTTTTTCATGGTACAAATAAAAACTTCTCCTTCACTTGTTTGAGTAACTGAAAAAATGAACTTGCATCTTAAGACTGTTGAAGAGCACTATCTCTGTAGAGGAGGCTTAAGCCTTCCCTTCAAATCCTCTAATACCTCAGAACTGACCTCCAGTAAAGCAATGAGTTGCTATTCCAGTCACAAACAAGTGTAATGGACGAGCCAGAACCAAATTATCCAGCAAGAAATTACTAAGCATTAGAATGAACTTGATTGTGTCCTTGCTTATGTAACACAAATCAATCACCGAGGTAATAAAAAGGCTCCTTCACACAGATGTGTGGCTTAATAGCCTCTATAATAGTAAATATGGACATACATTTAAATAGACTGATTAATGGAGAATTTCTCACCGGTCTGACTGCTTCAAAAGCCACTGGAACTGTGGGAAGGACACAGGAAGGAGAGCTGCTCGGACTGGAAATGTGACTGGTTGCTTTAGGGATCTGCATAATTCTTCCATCTGATGAACCATCTCCCAGCTATAACCTATTTCCCCAAAACAACACAAACACCGCAAATACTGATCAAGGTCTGAATAATAATAATTCATTATTAAGACTGGAATACACCAAGGGAAGTCAAAGCAAAAGGCTGGAGGCAAAAAGTAAAAGTATTTTTATTTTCATACAAGGACAGACCAAATAGATGCTAATAATCATAACAGTATCTAGCTCATCTGCTTTCCATTGTGATTTTGATTTGATTTAAACAGTAAATAATCGGTATGTGTATGTATGCTGCCATTCAAAAGAGATTTTTTTAATGTTTTTGAAAGAAGTCTCTTTTCCTCACAAAGACTGCATTTATTTGATCAAAATACAGTAAAAACAGTAATATTATGAAATATTATTACAACTTTTCAATTTTCCAAAACTGTTTTATTTTAAAATGTATTTTATTCCTGCAGTGGCAAAGCTGAATTTTCAGCAGCCATTAATTCAGTCTTAAATGTCACAAAATCCTTTAGAAATCATTCTAATATGCTAATTTGATGCTCAAGAAACATTTCTTCTTATTAATGTTCAAAACAGGTGTGCTGCTTAATATTTTTTGAGGAAACTTTGATCATTTTTCAGCATTCTTTGATGAACAGAACATTTTTTTATAGGAATTATTTGTAACATTATAAATGCCTTTACTGTCACTTTTGATCAACTCTTAATGCATCCTTTTAAAAAATCCCAGACTTTTAAAAGGTAGTATATATACACAGTGTATATAGTACACTTCTGATTGTCACTAAACACAAGTCATCTTAGTGTAGTCTTCTTACCAGGATTGTCTGTATCTACATCCCATCCAGTGGTCCAACCCAAAGAGAGAACATCATTTTCTGATCTTTGCGCCACTTCCTGTAGAAACACCTGAGGGTCCAGAGGGGTAGCTGTGCCACTAGGACCAGGGAGAATATCAGCATTGATCCAAATGGGTCCCTGCAGCTGATCTCGGACCTCTTCAAGTAGAATCATGGATGGGGATACAGCTGCGAGACTGTGAATCAAAATGCAAATCAAAGCTGATCTACCACTCATTTATCAGCAGCAAGGGCAGTGTGGGAGAAATCAATGTAAGCAAGCAATATGACTAGTGTCAACATGAGCATTATTAAAATTTAAGAATAAACAGCTGTGCTGTCTACAAAAAAAACAGCCACCTCTTGAAATCCAATTTTATTCCTTTGTCTGATTTCACAACTTCTTTAAGCCAGTCCTGCAGAGTTATATCACTGTCATTGTCAGGTGGGTGACCCATAATAGGCACTTTTGGATCTTGACCCCTGAGAAGTACATCTGCTTCAATCATCTGTGCAGAACCTCAAAGAAGAACAAAGGGCAGAAAGAGAAAACATCATCATAACACATTATTTCTTAAACTCGATCATGATATGGTCGTAAGAAAAACGAAAAAGTACTGTAGGAGCAAAGCAAGTGCTTTTTATATTTGTACTCACCTTGTAGAGCCTCTGTTAGTTTGCTCTTACTGTTTGCTGCATGATACCACTCAATACCAGCAGCATCTTTTCTTTGTATCGTCCCCTTGTTGAGGAAATATTCCAGTGTATGTTCGCTCATTGGTCCTACGAATATGCAACATACGAAATTTAGTCCTAGTAAATTTATACTGTTTCTTTTTCATCTGGACCAATGCAATGACAGTATCTGATCGGATAGCTAGCAAGTTAGCTTTTTTTTACCTTTGGAGTTTGACGGTGACTGTAGTTTGAGGTAGCAAACGACCAAAGATGCGATAACTGTTGTACATAAGATAAAACGATACCATTTATGTTTAACCAAACCCATGTATTGTTATAAGTAATATACTTTTGCGAACATAACATTTACATTACGACAGCTAACTTCCTAAACCGGTAGCTTGAAGCATTATGGGAGATGTAGTTATTCAGTCCTCTGCATATCTCGCTTTCACTTCACGAAATGTACAGTGACAGTCAAAGGTTTGGTTATCATGAATAAAAAGTAATTATATCGTTATAATAATACTGAAATATGTTTTAAAATTGTCAAATGTTGCAAAAATATTTTAGAAGTAAAAAAGTATTTATTCCCATTCCCTGTGTGAACCATGACATTTGTTGGCTGGTCCAAGGCCATCTGCTTAAAAAGTTTACATTTTTCATTTTGTAAAGAAATCTATTAATGGGCTCTACTTTTTACTTTTTGATCCAACAGCTTATGCTTGCAAATTAGTATATACAATGCCTTGCAGAAGTATTCAAACCCCTTAATTTTTTACGTTTTGTTATGTTGCAGCTTTATGTTAAACTGCATTAAATTACTTTTTTCCACATCAATCTAAACTCCATACACCATAATGGTAAAGCAAAAACAGAACTGTCACAACTTTGTAAATTTATAAAAAATAAAAAATCTGAAATAACTATGTTGCATAACCCTTAACTCAGTACTTAGCTGAAGCACCTTTATAGCTTCAAGTCTTTTTTGTTTGATGCGTCAAGCTTTGCTCATCAGCATTTGGCAATTATCTGCCATTCTTCACCTCACCTGTTCACCTCTCAAGCTCTGTCGTGTTGGATGGGGGAAGATGCACATTTTCAGGTTTCTCCAGAAATATTTGATTGGGTTCAAGGCCAGGCTGTGGCTGGGCCACTCAAGGACATTCACAGAGTTGTCTATAAGCCTCTCTTGCTGTGTGTTTAGGGTCATTGTCCTGTTGGAAGGTGAACCTTCTGCCCAGTCTGAGGTTCTGAATGCTCTGGACTGGGTTTTCATTAAGGCTATCTCTATATGTTGGTGCATTGAGATTTTCTTCTACTCCGATGAGTCCCTCAGTCCCTGCCGCTGAAAAACAGCCCCACAGCATGAGGCTGCTACCAGCACACTTTACTTTTTGGGATGGTACTCTGCAGGTGATGAGCAGAGCTGGTTTCCTTCAAACATGATGCTTAGAATTGAGGTTCATCAGACCAGAGAATCTTGTTTCTCACAGTCTGAGGGTCCTTTAGGTGCTTTTTTGCAAATTCCAAGTGGGTTTTTGTGTGTCTTCACTGAGGAGAAGATTGAGTGTTGCAGTGTTGCAGTGATGTTTGTCCTTCTGTAGGTTTCTCTCATCTGCATATATGATCATGGAGCTCAACTAGAGTGAGCATCAGCTTCTTGGTCACCAGTCTAGACAAGGCCCTTCTCCACCAGTTGCTCAGTTTGGCCAGAAGGCCAGCTCTAGGAAGAATCCAAGTTGTTTCAAACGTCTTCCATTATGGATAATGAAGGCTACTTGATTTTGTGAACCTTCAATGCATCAGAATTTTTTCTGAACTCTTCCCCAGATGTGTGGCTTGATGCAAACCTGTTTCTGAGCTCTACAGGCAGTTCTTTTGACCTCAGGGCTTGGTTTTTTTGCTCTGATATGCATTTTCAGCTGTTAGACCTTAAGATGTGTGTGCCATTCCAAATCATACCCATTCAATTGAATTTGACACAGGTTAACCTCACTCAAAGTGTAGTAACATCTACAAGCGAAATGAATGCTCCTGAGCTAAATTTCAGCTGTCCCAGATAAGGGTTTGAATACTTATGCAATGGAATCATTTATGTTTTTTATGTATAATGAATTTGCAAAGATGTTAAAAACCTGTTATTTGCTTTGTCATTATGGTGTGTGGAGTGTAGATTGTTGTGGAAAAAAAAAGTCATTTAAAGCGGTTTAACATTACGCTGCAACATAAAACGTTAAAAAAAAAAATGAAGGGGTTTGAATACTTCTGCAAGGCACTGTATATATATATATATATATATATACACACATACACACAGGTGCATCTCAGAAAATTAGAATATGGTGAAAAAGTTCATTTTTTCTTGTAACTTATTTCAAAAAGTGAAACTTTCATATATTTTAGATTCATTACATGTAAAGTTAAACACTTCAAAAGTTTTTTGTTTTAATTTTAATGATTAGAGCTTACAGCTAATGAAAGTCAAAAATCAGTATCTCAAAATATTAGAATATTTACATTTGAGTTTCAATAACTGACCATCCCTACAGTATAAATTCTGGGTATCTCTTGTTCTTTGAAACCACAATAATGGGGAACACTGCTGACTTGGCCACAAAGAGGGTAAGTCACAGAGGGGCATTACTGAAAGGGGTGGCTGTTCAAGGAGTGCTGTATCAAAGCATATTAAATGCAAAGTTGACTGGAAGGAAGAAATTGGGTAGGAAAATGTGCACAAGCAACAGGGATGACTGCAAGCTTGAGAATACTGTCAAGCAAAGCCGATTCAAACAGTTGGGAGAGCTTCACAAAGAGTGAACTGAAGCTGGAGTCAGTGCATCAAGAGTCACCACGCTCAGACATCTTCAGAAAAAGGCCTACCAAGTCACTTCTGAAATAGAAACATCGTCAGAAGCATCTTACCTGGGCTAAGGAGAAAAAGAACTGGACTGTTGCTCAGTGGTCCAAAGTCCTTTTTTCAGATAAAAGTAAATTTTGCTTTTCATTTGGAAATCAAGGTCTGGAGTCTGGAGGAAGACTGGAGAAGCACAGAATCCAAGCTGCTTGAAGTCCAGTGTGAAGTTTCCGAAGTCAGTGATGATTTGGGGTGCCGTGATGTCTGTGCGTGTTTTGGTCCATTGTGTTTTATCAAGTCCAAAGTCAATGCAGCTGTCTACCAGGAGATTTTAGAGCACTTTATGCTGCCATCTGCTGACAAGCTTTATGGAGATGCTGATTTCCTTTTCCAGCAGGACTTTAGCACCTGCCCACAGTGACAAAACCACTTCCAAGTGCTTTGCTGACCATGATAATACTGTGCTTGATTGGCCAGCCAACATACCTGACCTGAACCCCATATGGAATCGATGTGATATTTTGAAGAGAAAGATGAGAAACAGTCAATCCAACAATCCAGATGAGCTGAAGCTCAATAGTGCCTCAGCAGTGCCACAGGCTGATTGCTTCCATGCCACACCTCACTGATGCTGGAGTTTGTGCTAAAGGAGCCCCGACCAAGTATTGAGTGCATAAATGAACATATTTTAAAGAACTTGAACTTTTCTGTTTTGCAAATCCTTTTTTTTGATTGATCTTAGGAAATATTCTAATATTTTGAGATACTGGATTTTTGACTTTCATGAGCTGTAAGCTCTAATCACCAAAATGAAAACAAAAAACTTTTGAAATGTTTTACTTTGCATGCAATGAATCTAAAATATATGAAAGTTTCACTTTTTGAAATGTTACAAGAAAAAAATGAACTTTTTCACGATATTCTATTTTTTTGAGATGCACCTGTATATA
The DNA here is from genome assembly GCA_021397915.2 of Tor tambroides. Classification (NCBI taxonomy): domain Eukaryota; kingdom Metazoa; phylum Chordata; class Actinopteri; order Cypriniformes; family Cyprinidae; genus Tor; species Tor tambroides. The sequence continues at coordinate 8,420 of JAFVLL020041048.1, forward strand.
CAGGTTTCTTTTTTCTATATTCTATCTACTTGTTTTCTTTAAAAAAAAATAAAATAAACTTGCTATGTATACTGCATTAGGCTAACCGAGACTCATCAAATCGCTTGCATGTTGTTGCTCTTTTGCTGGTTTTGATTGCTTCTTTTGTCGATTTGGATAAAATCGTCTGCTAAATGTAAATGTAAATGTAAATATATATATATATATATATATATATATACACTAATTTGCATGCATAAGCTGTTGGATCAAAAAGTATAGAATGTTTGTCCAAACATTTGACTACAACATTTTCAGTATTTGTTTAGCATTATATAACTGCTGTGAAGCTGTAGAGAGAGAAATTAAACGGAGATTGGTGACACATCGTTTTCGTTTGCATTCAGCTTAGATTTTTTACTTGTTGGCTTTTGATGCATAGATGAGGGAGGATTTAATTTTATAATCCATTTAGCTGTGCATTATGCATATTAGATCCTATCAACTCTCTTTATTGAGTGTTTGTGTATACTCAGTTACTCTAGGTTATTCTGGGTTACCTGATGTTCTGGTTCATCCTAGGTAATGGCACAAAATGTATGAAAATATTGCAGGCATTTGTCTTTTGAAATAATAGAACATGAATCTAACATGAATTCTTTTCTCATTCTTTTAAACATCTTTATTGTCAGTTTCTCTAATTTCAGTGGAGGGTTGATCTGGTTTGGAGGTTCGCTCATCAGCTGCAGGGCTGTCAGCAACAGGGAGATGCTGTGTTCCACAGCTGTCTGCAGAGCATCTACAGTCTCTTCCTCTGCTCCATTCACTCTCCTCAGAAGCCTCTGCTTTTGTTTTACTGTCTTTGTGTGAGAGGCCCAGCTCCTCTAGCTGCATCTGGAGACGTTTCTCCAGATCTTCAGTGTTTCGCGCCAACATGTAGCTCACCTTCCTCTGATGTGCCAAGGCCTCCTCTTTGTCATTTAACTGGAGAGGGAAGACAACCAAAAAGTAGTAAACTCAAAATGTAATATGAATATATAGAAAGATATATATTTTATAAACATATAATTGAAAGTATACTGACCAGATCAAGCAGCATATGCAGTGTTTCATTTGAATCGGCTGATATCTTTCCTTCACTTGTTGTGGGCAGAATTTTTTTTAGCCTTTCACCTACACTGAGAGACCCTTGCTTCCCTTTAAAATAAAATGAAAAATAAAAAAAATTACTAGAAATAAAGAGAGTGGCAATGTGAAATTACAGCATTGTGCCACATGAAAGTGTGCAGTAATAGTGAGTACACGGAAAAGACAGACCAGCTGTAGAAATGAGCCAGTGGTCTTATTGGTTTGTGCACTGCTTTCAGTCCAGAATGTGCATTCACATTTGGTGGACCACATCAATGATTTTTTTTTCATGCATTTTTTTTGCACGAGTCACGTCTATTATCATTAACTTAAACTAAACCTATTCAAACATTTTATTAAATGTAAATAAAGCTTAGGATAATACATAAATACATAAAACTATATTTGATTTTCAAAATAAATTAAACCTAAATAGTATTTAAAAAATAACAAGCACATAACAATGACTAAAAGTTAAACTAAAATTAAAATGAAAACCAATAAAGTCATATAAATAAATACATATAAAAAATACAAAAAATCTAAATATTAATAAAATTGTTATTTATTATGTTATATAAATAATACTACAATAACAAGGCCCTAACTTGAGCCAAAAAAAGCACAATTTACGATACCATTATTGTCAGATTTTATTGCTGATTATACATTCTTTTTAAACTAAATTTACACTAGTTTTAGAGATTTCTGTGGACAGTTTTAATGTTACATTGCATGATTTTTCTCATTTTTAGCTATACAGGTGAGCTGCACTTTACCTCTCTCATGCCTTTGATAATGTGGCTGGTGTCTGTCGGTCTCAGCCTGCCGGAGCACATTCTCACCAACTCTCCTTAACTGCTGCTCAAAGGCGATGCGGAAAGCATCCATCATGACGTAAGCCTCCTCCTTCCTCTTCTGCTGCTCCTCCAGCTAATGCAGACAAATGCATTGTGTTACAAGACCCTCAAAGACAAATGAGCAAAGCCAGGACTGTAATGGATTTAATACATGTATTGGCTGAATAGGAGGGTTAATTTGCAATGTAATGGAACAGAAGTATTGACAAATACAAGAGGAGCACCTCTTGCTTGAGCTGGAGAACCTGTTTGCGACTTGCAGCAGCACTTCTAGCACAAGAGCACGGCTCGCCCCCATTAGAGTTACACTGACATGCCCCATACACCGCCAACTGAGAGATAAGAGGACAGAGAGCTGTTTACTCCAGAACAAAGCTGTTTAACACAGACTACAGTTCACCAACCTTACCTCTAGTGCCGAACCGTCTGTTCTCAGGCTGCATGGAGGCTGGGTCCTCTGGTAGTCCCTTCTTTCCTTAGCACTGAGCATGGACAGGAGCTCCAGACATTTTTGACTCAGAGCTAAAGACACAAAATGCATAATTATGCACTGGAAACAAACCAGCAATCCTGAAATAAAAGTAAGAAATATGATGTGACTTACAAGCATTCTCTGTCCTTTGCTCCTGATGCTCTCTCATTTTCTCCTCTAGTGCTTTCTTTAGGGATTCATTTTCTGCCAACACCCTTAAGTGGTATAGACGTGAACCAGTGAGCATTTTTAAAGTGACATCAATTTAAAACGGACCCCATTTATTTCCTCAATACATAGCTCGAGTCTTATTGGGTATCTTACTAAAAAAGTACTTTTTTTTTCTCTAGATGCTCTGCAAATATGCAAAGCAAAATGGTTGCAGATAACATTTAACATTGACCTTTCAGTAGGAATGAAACAGAAGTAGCGGCAAATCTTTTCTTCTGTATCACCAGAGAGAAGACTGTCGTTTTCGATTCATGTCAACTTTAAAAGTGTCTTTTTGCATGGGTATACCTCTCATGTTTCAAACTCCATGAGTTTTCCACATTCTTGAACTGAACCTGGTTGAAAGTGATCTCCCATTGCAGTGCATTAACCTCCTGTGTGGAAAAGAATTCAAAGAAATTCGATCTTATTTGGATATGCTTGAATTAAAAATGATTAAAAGCTGTTTAGTTATTGTTTGAGTAGGACACCTTTTCTAGGGCCTTGTTCCTCTCTTCACTCTTCTGAAGCAATATTTTAGTATGACAAGTTGCTTTGTCCAAGATTGCCTTCAGGGACAAAAAGTAGCACAGGGCTTTAAACCACTTCATAAATGACCTAATTAGACCTAATAATGACATTAGTTATCATAATATTTTGAAATACCTGTCCTTGCAAGATCCTAAGAGCCTCATGTTTTCCCTCCAGGTGGCGATGAGTGACCTCCAGTTCTGTGCGTAACAGCTCCACTTCCTGATATAGAGCAAAAATTTACATACACCTGAGACATGTTCATATGTGAAGATATCTTTTTTTTTATATCTTATGACTTATCTATATATATCTTTTCTTTACTCCATTCAAAAACTAATAGGGGTGGGTGCTACTTAACTGCAGCTCTATTGTGTAAGACATGGAAACTATCATTAGTAAGTTTACCTCTGTGACCTCCTGTAGTCTTCTCTGTAGCTCTTCATTTGTGTCCTCAGAAGAGCTTTCTACAACAGAGTGCAGTTAAGATGTAAAAATAAGACACCTTTGATTTTTGCATGTCAGCACGTGGTTTTCTAGGACTGCCAACACAACATATCCTGGTAGTAGTGTGGTTCTCAAATGACTATTGTTGAATATTTGTTTAAGTACAGAATTGCTCAAGGGAGTACACAAAAAAAGTTCCCTCCCTGATAAGAAACAGCAGGTGTTGACTTCACCAAATACTGCAAATCAACAGAGCACGCACATTAAAAACCCCTGGTCGGACATTACCAAGAAGTTAATCAATAGCTTTTAAATAATGACTCCCTTTTTTAAAATAAACTCTATACAGTTTAGCTTAGTCAGCTCTGTGTCCATGAAATGATCAAAGATGTCCGAAGGGTTTAAATGACTTTAGATACCAGTCCAGAAGACTAACCCGACTGTCTTTTCTCCCACCGTGCAGATCGTTCAGCTTCCAATTCTTCCCTAAAAACAGCATACATGGCTCTGCATGATGTCCAAGAGAAGGGTCCATTGCTTCTCTCGCTGCCCCCTTTGATTGGTCGTGACTGAGACAGGAAGCCCAGAAACTTCCCCTTACTCTTCATTTGTGGGAGATGGTCATGATGTCCTCTGGATCTGGCCCCCATGCCATCGCCTAGATCACCCTCTCTCATGTCATCTTCTGTGGGGCACTGAGGGCATAAACCCTCACCTTGCATCACAATAAACTATTTAAAAAAAAAAACAACAGTCTGAGTGTATTTAGACAAAAAAAAAAAAAAAATATATATATATATATATCAGTTATGTTAAGTACTACGCCTAATTAAAGACATTAAAACTGAAATCTATGTAAATATCATGTCTGACAGTCAAAACAGAAGACATGGAAATGTTAAATCGAGCTCGATGCTTTCTGTGTAGCTTACTAGTCAACGCAAAACGAAACTTTTATAGTTCCTCGAGAGTAGAGGTTAGAATAATAAGGTTAGTCAATAGAAAATATAACCATCGCAAACCTTTACGAAAATCTGTCCTTGAGGGGATGTATTTGTATTTCGCTAACAAGAACAATGGCGAAATTCCACTTCAAGACTTTCCGCTCACTTTGTGACGAAGTGAAACTAGTAAAGGGGCGTGTCTGACCCAACAGGTGCTTTATTACAAAAAAAACATACCATAGATCTTGAAATATGGAGGTTTTCAAACGTTACAGTTCTAGGGAACCCCAATAAGATAATAGCAAAAAATAACCTTCATTAAAATCATTCATTAAAGCTACTAGTATTTTCCTTTCCCATTTTGAGTTTCTGCATGGACGATTGTCTAGCCCAAGAAATAAAATAGAAATACGACAGATAAACAACTTGTTTCCTTTATCCATCATATATCAAACTGAATTTTAAAAAAGTAGCTATACATTGTATACAAATGTAACCACATTCATACATCTAAAATATAGTGTTTATTTTAAAACATATACAATAATAAATACATGACACATACCTTTCCACGGAATCCCTGCTGTATCTTCAGCCCCCCCAGCAACAGTAACAAATATGGATTCATAGACTAATAAACAAGTAAACAACAAAACAGCCATCAAAGTTGCAAACATTGATTTATTGCAGTCACTTACTTGACAGTCTACTTCACAGTCCCAGAGCATTGTTACACCGTGACAACATAAAACATGAATTATGGCTGTAAATTGTCATACCATGTTCTATTTTTTTCACTAATATCATCTGAAAAAAAAAAAAAATCCGCTGAAACTGTGTACAGAACACGTACATTTCAACACAAGTAAGAACATATGAACAATTCTCTACAGCAACATACTGTGTTGAAGCACATAAATATCTACTAATAATCACCATCTTAAAACAAAAACAAAAACCTATGACCTAAAGGTACAACAACGGCATCAGGGCAAGTGATGTTAAATATGTCCATGGCATGTGATCAGTTATTCACTGTCATATTCCTCAATTAAGAGGTCTTCCGCATCCAAAAGAGCTTCAGTGCTTGTGGGCTGGGGCTGGCTAGCAGAAAGTTCCCCATGAGGATCCTGGCTGTTTGGCAAGTTGGGCTCAGTTGTGGCATTTCTGGATTCTGGGTCAAGGGACTGAGCAGGAGAAGATTCTTCATTTTCACTGTCAGCATTCAAAATGCCAGGGTCTTTGTCATTAAGTGCTTCAAGTCTCAGCCTGAAAATAAAGGCATTTATTAAATCATTTGAGAAATCTTTCAAATGCAGCAACACTTCAAAATCTCACCTTCCAGGAATCCTCTTTTGAGAAAGATGGCCACCATTCTGGATGAAGGCTATTTGAGCTGATATGAGAAAGATGAAAAAATATATTAAACAGAACAAAAACAAAACAAAACTGAATTATGTATGAGGAGAAATGCACCATTCATTTTTGACCAAAGTCTTGCATACTTGTGTAGGAGGCAGGAAAATAATAACTACTGAATTTGGAAGATTACGGTATGCGGTTTGATTAAATTATTTTTTTGAATAAATTTAATTGTGCATTTGTATATTTTGCGGATGCTTAGGTTACATGTTCACCTTGATTTCTCATTGGGTTGGTGAGCTTTGCAAGGTAAGGCACCAGTTCTGTCAGGAGGCTCACAGGAGTAAGGCAGAAATTTAAGAAGAGCGACTGTGCGGTCAGGTAATTCTCTCGATACTATCACAAAAACAGAGTTAAAATATATATAAATATGATAAATTTAACCATTACTTAAAATGCTGATCAATACAAGTACAATACAAAGATAAATAAATATACCATCTTGTTTATGTGTAGCCAATGCGGTTTATGAAGAGGCCTGAATCCGGCAGTGGACTGGCTGCTGGCTTGCGCTCGAGAAGAGTTTGAATGCATAAGGCCTCTAGTGGCCACTGATGAGCCATATTCCAACATGGTCGACCTTGACTGTGAAAAGATGAACACCATTTCAACAAAACAAAGTTGTTGCTAAGATACTACATGATGATAGTCCTCAGGAATCAAATGTTACATCTGCAGTACAATCACAATAACCCTGCATATCCCAATGTGTGTTATTAAGGAAGTCCAACAGCATTTGCAGTTTGCACTCACGCTCCACTCTGCTGTCAAGAAGTCTGCATCAGAGAGGTACTCGCTGGCTCGTGCTATATCTTCCACATCCAAAAAGAAATCCAGGTAGTTCTGATGCAGGTAGAGGTTGAAGAATTCCCCAGACATATGGGAACGCTCAGTGACAAGCTGAAGAAAATATTATGAATCAAAAGATTGTTAGAAAATTAAAGCAGCTTAAACTTTTTATAGTGCAATTTACAGCATAAATTAATATTTACTTCAGGATCAACAAGCAGTTTGTCCCTCTGCTGATCTGTTAAATGTGGAGGAAGCTTGGGTGCCTGAGAGTTTTCATAGCTTTCACCTAAAAAAAAAAAATCCCATGCCATCCATTGGTATAAATATGAATTTACACAGAGTTCATGATGTACAACATATAGTAATCAGAGAAAAACATCTTGGCAAGAAAGATTCAAAAATAGGAGTAGAAAAGGACTAACGTTTGCAGTAGAGGATTTTCCCTAAAGCTCTGAAAAGGAAAAGTGAAGCATCTTTCCCCCCAATAGCTGGGCTTTCATCCTGCATGTCTGTTGATTTTGAAGTCTTGCTCCTACCCTTTGCCCTTACGGTGGGTTTTGCAGCAGATTTGCCCTTCTTGGAAGCCCAGAGTCTTTTCTCCAGACAATTGTCTGGGAATTGAAAAGAAATACACTTATTTTAAAGAATAACAAGAAAATATTTTCTATATACTATATAACAGTGTTCAGTAACTTTTTTTTTCTCACCAGTAAATGAAGAAAACTGCAAGCTGTTGATGGCACTGCGAATATCTCCTGCACTTCCTGAGCAAAGAAGATCTAGAGCACTTTTATCAGGAACAGAGATCCTGCCAGAACTCTGCAAAGACCATTCAAAGATATAGATGTACTAAGTTAAGTATTATGGATCTCAGAGTCAAAACTGAAGACGTAGAAAAACAAACCACACAGCCTACCTTTCCAGCCTCAATAGTTACAATGCGGCTTAGGACCTTCATCATACTGGTGGGGGCCACAGGGTTAAAACTGAAACAGAGATGCTTTACCCATGACGACCTTGGGTTTGAATATTTTTAACTAAAGATTTCAGAAAAAATGAAAATGGTTGCATTTGTACCTAATGTTGTGAATTTCAAGTTCATGCAGAACATCCTTAAAGAGAAGTCTGGAGTTCTTGTCCCCGCTGAGACTATCAGACACAATCAGGACCAGTGGGCACCGGCCAGTCTTAATAAACTGCCTAAATAAACACAAAAATAAGGACAATGATATGCAAGATACCTAGGGCTGTGACGGTGGCAGATTTTTACCACCGCGGTGGTAATGGACCAACTACCGCCGGTGGCGCGGTGTTGTGTATATTTGTATATATAATTCTGAAACGCAAAAATAAATAAATGAGGCTCAATCATCTATTAATAAACGTGCGTGTTTATTTTAGCACTTCCGTCAGTGAACACTCAGCCTGCAAAACACTAAAATAAATATCAAAGAAATAGTACAGTTAAATAGGAAAGTAGCCTTAAATAAGAAAGTTAAATACACCCTGTCTACCTCATGCGAGCGCGGCGAGAACCCATTATAATCAGTGATGCTGTCTACACTAGATGCGGCACGATACGACACGACAAATCCCTCACAGTAAACTGCCTCGTCCTATTTATGACGGACGGTACTGACACAAAGTTCAAATGTCCTGTGTAGACAGACTCAACCTGTTGTGTTGCGACGCGGCGTCCGGTTTAGACACGGTTTACTGTTCCGCCACCAAGAAAGCGGGCGCATTAACTCCTCGTCTGCACGCGCTCTCTGTGGAACAGGAATCGCGGCGTATGTTGCCACATTTCTTGTTGGCATCTTCCATTTACCGCTGTCTCGTTCGTATTTGGCCAGTTTGGAGAAAGCCTCACCAATACAAACCTGACCAGCCGGGCGTTTGCGATCACGTGAGCGTGAAGACTTGTACAAACGCGGATGGGTGACATGAATGGAAATGATTCCAGATCGGCGATGTAGTGTTTGGTTTCCCAACAAGGTCCATCGCTCATCACGAAATAAATTTGCTGAATGCAGAATAAACTGTATTTTCCTGCGCTCAAACCTGCCAATTTAAAGGAAACGCCGTGTATGGCGTTTGAGGTCATTTGTGAATTACCATAGATTTATAGTCTAAATAAAACAATTTGCAACTGTTACTATTATTACACTTGTATACACAACTTTGTATTATGCTTGTTATAGAGTGTGTGACGTCACGTGACGCGGTTGTCACGGCGACCGTCACAGCCCTAGTGACAACTAATTACTAACAATACTTTAAAATATAGTACTAGTGCTCACCTGAGTATATCATGCAAGCACCCTGGTTGCCTATAGAACTGGTTTGGAAATTCCTAAGATAAAACAAGAAATAATGGGAAAGTGTCACTCAGCTTCTCGATTTTAATTTGGTATTACTTATGTTCATTTTCTCTACTTATCTTTTTTATCAATTGCTTTTTTACTTGCCCAACCCTTTCTCTTTCAATTTATTTCAGATTTATCCAAAAAAAAAAAAGTTTTTCAACATCATGGTGATATTTTTGAAGAGCAGTTCTGTGCAGCACCTCTATAAGAACTATTTTCCTGTCTTCGGTCACTTTCTCTCCACTCATTTGTAGACGGTTGTATTTGTTGGCTCTTAGCAGGAACTCTTGGAATAACCCTGTTTGTGAGCTGCCATGGAAACTGTTAAACCTTGAATCTGTTAGAATAAAAAGGTCAGAGGAATAAGCTAACAAAAACATTTCATAATATACAGAGAGACTGAGATATTACTTCATCCACCTATGATTCTGATATGTGGTAAAAATGGGGGTGTTGAATTATTATCATTCACTAAATATTACGCATGGTGTCACTACATGAACATCAGTCACGACTAGTAAGACGACGACCCCTCACCTGGATCAAAGCTTTGTGAGAACAAATCCTCCGTTTTGTACTGAGAGATGGTGGAGGGATTTGACCACTCTTGGATCTGAAAACCCAAATCCTTGGCAAGGACTTGAACAGTTGCTGTCTTCCCACATCCTGAGGGGCCAGTGAGCAACAGAATGGCGCCACCCTGTGGAGACATAACCACAAACACAACGCAGAGTTTGAAACAATTCCCAAACGATTCAATAAACATGCATCACCCAACATACATGGCATACTTGTCAGACCTTTTTGGATTTGTCCAAATCAACTCTCAACCAGCTTTCAACTTCTTCAACTTTCTTTTTGTGGACTGCCAATTCGGCCTGTCAGAGAGAAAAAAAAGAAGCATTTAAGCAACAATTGCTTGTAGATTGAGATAACAAAAAGCAATATGAATATGTTAAACAGACAAACAAATGTGTTCTTAGGGGCACAGTCTATCTCAGAGTGAAATAGTTTGCATGACCTAGACTAGAGTGCTTAACCCTATTCTATGAAATCTACGTTAGTGTTGTTTTTAGATCAAACTCATCAAAAACACTCTTGAAATAGTCTTAAGTTAGCTTTGCTTCAATGACACACCTAAAAGAGGTGTTGGAACTAAACTGCAGGAGGGTAAAGTTTCCAAAGACTGTACTAAGCACCACTGAGCCACACAATTTCTGTACCTGTGATTGGGGAGCATACATATCCACCCAAGGTTCATCCTGGTCTGGTTTATATGCTTCACCTGACACACTGATTTGATTGCTGGACACATGAGGATCTACTTTTCTCTTCCTGGATTTTTTCTCTGCTTGGTTCCCAGTAGATGGCCACCAGGCACTTTTGCTATCCCCTGAGAGCTGCCCCTTTTTCAGGGACCTGTTCACTCCTCCCAAAAGTTCACCAAATGATGGTTGCACCCAGCTGTTTATCTTAACAGGAAATACAAGCAGAACACATCAAATACATCAGCATCAGTAGCTTTAGAGCATCCACATCGATTCTCAGTGTGCAGAGGATCTTTTTGGACATGAAAAAGAAAGAATGATCAAAAGTACTTTCAAAGATGTTACATACTTTACCAGAGGACTGCTTTCCTCCCAGAGACAGCTTTGACATCGTCAATTCTGACGTCCCATTCAGTTACTCCATGCAAAACTGTGCTGGGATGAAAACTAAATAATTTACATAATTTAAAAAACGGCAAAGAGGGGATTCGCCTCTGCAAGCTTACGAGAGTAGGGCAACTGTTAGTATAATTAGGTTTTCGTCTATGTATAATCACAAGTGGAGCAAACAGAAAGTAATATTCTTTACTATAAAACATGTTTTCGAAGAACTCTCATACCAGTAATCCCCTCATTTAATAAAAGCGTTATCCGGTATTTTGGCAAAAGTTTATTAGTCAGAGTTCAGCAAGTTTGCTCCTGACCGTTAGCGCGACATAACGAATGCTAGCAGGCATTGTCAAGTAATCAGGCCAAAGCAACAAAATCGTGGCTAGCACACCGTTTAGCCAATACAGTATAAACTTACCCTGGTCATTTCTACAGATGACCTTTGTAGAACAACAATGCCGACTATTTGTGGATGCAAGTAACAAGTAACATTGTGCTAGCTATCCCTTTAAAGCTGTGGCGAACCGCCCCTCTGCTAGCGCATACTGATGGCGTCATCAACTACGCGCCACAATTTTGAACACGTTTTTATGTTGGTCTATGCTGTGACAACCACGTAAGAAGATATGACCAACGGATCGTTTACATATCATATGTTTTTGTATGCTTATTGATACTGAGTTTCCAGCTGAGATTAGTGGAAAACGAGCTGTGTTATTAATTGCATTATTTCCACGTGTGATATCTTGCAATGAGAATCATGAAGAGACCAAACGTTCTTCTTACAGGTAGTCTGCATTTTATTAGGTTGCTCCTAATAATAAATGTAGTTCGAATGTATTTAGTTGGTATAGCAATGATAATAATAGTAAAATGATGATTTTTCATGATTGCCAAACATTGATATGCTTCCTCATGAACTGACAGGAACCCCTGGTGTAGGAAAGACCACTCTAGGCAAAGAGCTGGCTCAGAGAACAGGACTAACCTATGTCAATGTCGGTGATTTGGCACAGGAGGGTAGGTTATTGTTCTTTGAATTAAACCGTTCAGTTTAGTTTGTTGGGGTTTTTTTTTAATTGTTTTAAAAATGTTGTTTTTTCTTCAGGTCAGTTGTTTGAAGGATTTGATGAAGAATACCAGTGCCCTATACTGGATGAGGACAGGGTATGTACTATTGTAATGGATCTAACTGCCATGCTTTACTTAATTGCCCCCCCCCTTTTAATCGGATGATGTATAGTCACAGAATTTTTACAGAGCAATCTTGAACAAAATACATTTGATAGTGTTTTATTAGACAGGAGTAGGGTATTCCTGCAGGTTCTTGAAACCGCACTGATCACCAGTCAAAAGCAAATCCAACAGGCTGCACATAATAAAACAAAATGTTAAAGACAATTTCATTGTTTTAGGTTGTGGATGAGCTGGAGGACAAAATGGGAGATGGAGGCGTCATTATTGATTACCATGGCTGTGATTTCTTTCCTGAACGCTGGTTTCACATTGTTTTTGTCCTCCGCACAGACAACACCAATCTCTACAATCGTCTTGAAAGCAGGTTTGTGTTCATTACATATGTGATATTTTAGTTTGGGCCTTTTTGACTACTTGAAATGTTTAGCTAAAATAGATCTGGGATGTGCAGAAAAAATGTTCCCCTTACTGGAGAATCACAGTGATTTTAGTGATTTAGCGGCCTAATGTACAGTTCAGCAGTCATACTGTGTGGCTATATGCTTCCTGTTGCACAGCTTTAATTACATATCTTTCATATTCAGAGGATACACAGGAAAGAAACTCCAGGACAACGTGCAGTGTGAGATTTTCCAGACTATCTATGAGGAAGCCATGGAAGCCTACAAGGAGGAGATAGTCCACCAGCTCCCCAGTAACACTCCTGAGGACCTGGAGAGGAATCTGGAACAAATTGTTCAGTGGATTGAACAATGGATGAAAGACAACAATTGACATGGGACATTATATTTGAAAGGCTCAAACACTTTTTGAGTTCATGTCAAAGTAGACAGACATCACATTTCTTAGTTATTGTTGCCCCAGACAGAGTATTGTTCTTTTCACTATCATTGAGTTAAGGACTTAAAATGTGTGGGGCTGTTAAAAATTACTCAATTTAAAATAAGTTAAACTCACTTCCAAAATGAAGAATGCAAGAAATAAATATTTTTATACTGTATTTAAAAGAGCCTCTTTCTTTTGACTTGTTTTTTATTTGTCTTGTTATTCTTTGATTAAATTATCAGATAAATTAAAATTCTTTGATAAATGGGGTATTATTGTTTAGCTGCCATAAAATACCAGAAACATTTTCCATCAGTTAGTAATTGGAATTTAGGATCAAATCTAATTCACAAAAATAATGGTAAATTACATGGGTGTTTCTCCTAAAAAGATGGATCATAAAGGTTACAAGTTCATAATTAGATTAATTTGGCAACTCTTAAACGTAGCTACACTAAGTCTTATTTCTAGCAGGGAAAAAAGTCACTCATGATGGAAAGTCAGTTTTATTCACTTTTCATCAGTCATTTAAAATTGCAGTTTCTATTTTTGCTTAATAATTTTATTTTCCCTCTTATTCTCCTCATTAATTCTCTATCAACAATCAAACCATCATATCTACTTCTAAAATTTCTGGATGATCCAGTCCCTCGGGCATATCATCAAATGCAAGGATAAAAATAAAACTGAGAATAATGACAGAAACTAAGATTTTTGTTGCCTCAGGTTGGTGCTGTGCAATAAATGTTTTTTTTTTTTTTTTTTTTTTTTTTGCAAATTCGAAAAGAGTGCAAAAAATGTCACTCAATTAGATTGATCCCTTGTAATTGGAATTAACATTAAGCGTAAGAAATGTAAAATTCTCAAATCATGTTAGGCTGCTGTGTTTTGCCTAATCAGCTTCATTACTACATGTTTAGCAATCCAGATGAACAGTTATAATAAGCTTTACTGAATTCTTACAGTAATCGTTTATGTTGTCATTAATGACCTTTTGTATACACAGTACAAACAGTGTCATCCTCTAAAAACCCACACAATTTGTTTTTTCATACATAATGAAGTGTTTCATCTAACGTTTTCTTGTCAAACTGGTTTGTGTCGTGACATCACACACTGGGGCAGGACAAGTCACGTGATCGATTCCCATTCACCTGCAGCACCAGTGGCGGAAGACAGGTGAAAGTATCGGTACCAGGTAAGACAGCAATTAAATACAATTTGTTAAATAAAATATATATTTTTAGGCCAAAATTTGTAGTCTACACTCTCACATCTTGAGCGTAGATAATGAATACGCTCTCACAGTGCTAAATTAGTTCGTTTATTCATTTTGGATGACTTCAGAGCTTGTATGCATTAGTTCCGTTTTGTTTCTTACCTGTTCTTTGTTGACAGGCAGGTTTCAAACCGCGTTAAGATCATGTCATGCAACGTAAATTCTGTGCCATCGTTTTATAAAGTTACATTTTTAAACTCGCTTTTAAGCTCGTTTGGCCAACTCACTTGTTTGTTTTTATTTCAGGGAGCTTTGTAAAGGGAAAAACACGGTTTTAATTTCACCCTGTGAGGCAATGTAACTACTGTACCCAGGTAAGTCGTTTCGTAGTATACAGTATGCAATGTTTTTATGTAGAGATTTACATTTACATTTATGGATTTAGCAGACGCTTTTATTCAAAGCATTCCATTCATTGTTACCGTTTCTACATTTTATCAGCTCGTGCTTTCTCTGGGAATCGAACCCATGATCTTGGCGTTGCTAGCGCCATGCTTTCTATTTGAGCTACAGGAAAGAGATGCATGATATAATTGTGCTTGTACACATCAGAATTTTGATTGAACGTTGCAATGCCTACATTGACCAAAATATTTAAAACAATTGTTTTGAATTTTTTATGTACTTATTATTAAATATTCATTTATTAGTTATAATCCATGGCATACCAACAATTATTGGCTTATTAATATCAGAATTTAAATATCAATGAATTCTTACTTTTATGTTTATAAAAGATGTGCAAATGACATGATGTCTGTATTTATGTGACACAAAGCGTTATAATAATGTGGATAAACTTTCTGATCCTCAGTTCACTCAGCTGCTAGAACCATCTCCATGTCTTTTGGAAACGGATCAGGGTCCCGCTTTGATCGGGTCCGCGATATGCCTCACTACGATCAGGTGCCCATCGGCTCACTGCCTTGGGGTCAGCAGGCTCCTTACCCACTTGGTGGTGAAGTGGCAGCATCCAGCTATGACAGTTTACCACCACCGCCGCTCCCCGGAAACCCTCCTGTTGGCCCAGATTTCTACCCGAGTGATGTTGAAGACCAGGTGGATGATGCCATGGACATCAAACCCATCCGACGCTTCATTCCTGACTCTGTGAAGAACTTCTTCAGAGCCAGTGACAACCGAGGCAGCAAGAAATGGACTTTTCCTCCACCACCACCTGATGTGAACACCACCACCGAAGGCGTCCCGTGCTCTCCTCCACCCTCACCTACAGCCCCCAGCTCTTATCTAGACCCTTATGGAGGGTCTGGAGGGAGCTACAATTCAAGGAAGGAGCAAGCGATGTTATTAGGGGAGCCGCTTGAATCGGTTTCTGGACGCTCTTTGCAGACGGCTATGACTTACAGTGAGAAGGTGGAGGAGTACAATCAGCGTTATGCATATATGAAGTCCTGGGCCGGACTTTTGCGCATTTTGGGATGTGCAGAGTTGCTTTTGGGGGCTGCTGTTTTTGCTTGCGTCTGTGCGTATGTGCACAAAGATAATGAGTGGTTTAATATGTTTGGTTACTCCATGCATTCAATGTATGGTGGTATGTATGGGGGAACATCAATGGGTGGGATGTATGGAGGAACTGGAATTTCCTACTCAGGACCCTTGACTCCTTTTGTTATCGTGGTGGCTGGAGTGGCCTGGATAGTGACTGTCATTCTAGTGGTGTTAGGCATGACCATGTATTATCGTACCATTCTGTTAGACTCCAGCTGGTGGCCAATCACCGAGTGTGTGATAAACTTGGCATTAGCATTGCTCTACTTGTCAGCTGCAATTGTGTATGTGCGAGACACAGTCCGCGGCGGTCTCTGCTATTATCCACATTTCAACGCTGGGCCCAATGCAGGGTTTTGCCGAACAGAGGCTGGGCAGAATGCTGCCATCATCTTCCTCTTTCTCAACATGCTGTTGTATCTCGTGGGAGCAGGCGTGTGTCTGAAGCTGTGGAGACATGAAGCTGCAAGGATGCGCAGAGAGAGAATGGGTCAAGACGTAAAGTTCAAATCATTTGTTCTTTGAAATTGATTAACTAAAAAGTGAAATATAATGCATAAAATTCAGTAACTTAGCTAACTACAACTAATTTGCTCGCTTTTCTGTTCTTGTTCATATTTAGATGAAATCAGATGGACTTCCGCTCAATATGGTAAGTAGTTGAATTTTAATATCAAGAGGAACATTTTCAGATTTTAAAATCATTGTTGTAATGTACTATTTGTAATCTCAGATTGGTGCCGGCTCAAGTGTCTCTGTACCCATCCAAACCGCTCCAGTAATGGCCAGTCCAGAATCTTATGATGGCGCACCTGTCAACCCAGTTATGATGGAACCAGAGATCTTAAGGGGTCATATTCCTGCTGGCCACATCCCCAAACCTGTGGTCATTGCAGACTATGTGGCGTGAGTTTCAACTAAAATCAATTAATTCTTTCAAGCTATTTCATGCATAATACATAACACAAACTTGATATTAATGATTTTCAGAAACTAACACATATATTTAGGACTGGTTATTGTTGCCTCATGCTTTTTTAATCTCTCATTCCTTTTGTAATGACTACTGTATATCTGAATGTTCTGTCTTATCTTTCTACTCACAGGAAATATCCCACAATCCAGTCAGATGAGGAGAGGGAGCGATACAAGGCTGTGTTTAATGATCAATATGCAGAATATAAAGAGTTGCATGCTGAGGTTCAGGTCTTAACGCAGAAGTTTGAGGAAATGGATAATCTGATGAGGAATCTACCACAGCAGCCTTCCAGCCAAATGGTAATTGTTTTAAACAGCAAATTCTTTTATAATTATTATACTTGCGGTTTTTTGAGCTTATACTATTTGAGAAACTACATGGAATATTTGTAATTGAGATTTTGTTTGTCACATCATCATTAAAAGTAATTAGTTAAGACTCAAAGATGATTAAAACGATGAAGAGCTGGTGACCAATGACAGTACAATTCCTTTATACATTAATCTGAATACATTTCTCTAAAATCTTTTGATTAAAACTGAAGTATTTTCGATATTAATCTTGATTTTCCTCCCACAGGAGCAAGAGAGAATCAATAGCATTATTCAAGAGTATAACAGAAAAAAGGCTGTGAGTACTGTTTAATACTGTTATCTATTTTACTAAAGTAATATACAGAATACATGTTAGGTATTTTACTTTTCCCAGAAGAGGTAAGTTATGACCTATGCTCTACAAGTTGCTTTGACCTATTTCAAAACCTTCATCTGCCTGCCTTTCTACATTCTTTACTCATTGCAAAAGAATCACATGGTATCTGTCTCCGTCTGAGTGCCACAAACAGTAGAAACTGAAAAACTGGAAATGTTAGGGGGGCATAAATGGAACTATTGACATGTTTACATACATCCTGTCTGTGTGGGAGCGCATACCAAAGATTACTTTACTTGTTTCTGGTTGTAGGACCCGACGTACCAGGAGAAAAGGGAGAGATGTGAATATCTGAAGAGCAAACTTGCACACATAAAGCAGAAAATTCAGGAGTATGACAAAGTCATGGACTGGAATGATGGTTACAGCTAAACAGAACTCCAATGTATTTCAAAAAATCATCATGAACTTCACAGAGTTTCCCAGAAAAGAAGCAACTGGCTGAAAGAAAATTGTCCATGGCTATACTTTCAGGAATTAATGGAGTGTTTGGTTTGGTCTTGGTTGGTACTGAAATAATTTCATATTGAATTCAATATAGCAGGAAAGTACAATGAAGGACACCTACCACTTCAAACCCAGCAATAAAAATGTTACTTTTTTTATTCATGTCATGTGGAGCAACATCAGCAATCTTTTAATCATATATATTATATATGATATATATTTCTATATATATACTTTTTTATTTTAGAAGTAGGTAATTTGAAGGAAATCACTAGAGTCTTTGAGCTTCATGTAGTTAAGTGGAGATATAAATAGCTCTCGAGATGCAAATAGCTCTCAAAATTGTATTTTTTTAAATAGCAGTATCTCTGTAATGATCCTAGATTGCTTGGTATATTTATAGTTTCATTTTCACTTTTTGTGTGTTTTATACAGTCATTTGTGTGTTATGTGTACTTTTTTTTTATTACCATGTCACTCTATCTTCGATTTCATTATTTTTTTCATTAAGTAGAATAATAAACAGGCCTACCTCCACATTTTACTGGCAAGTATTTCCTTTTTGACAAAATAATGAACTAGTAGTTTATACTCAGAGATACATACCACCTCTTATGTGACTGTATATACTTAACACGCTATACTACATGGCTCAGAGCACTATAGGCCTGCTGTTATAGCTGAACTATAGTAACGTAATCTATACTTTTACTGGCTTGACCGCTCTGAAGGTATCAGGTTACAAGCTGCAATGGACTCCAGGAAGAAAGGGTGCTCATACACCTTTTTGTGCAAACCTTATGCCTCATGAATACTGGATATTGTGTGTAATAATCTAGAACAAAGCTGCTTTAATTATTGTTACTGTTTTTTATGGCAAATTATGGTAATTGAAACCATAATTACATTAGAGTTCTGATTCACTTGTTGCACTAAGGAGACTGACAATTATCGAAGCACTTAAGAACAGCGTACTTTTGATTTCTAATTAAATGATGACTGAAGTGGATTTTAAAGATACCTCCCAGATTACAAGTCTGTGATTTGGGCAATCAGAAATTCCATTGGTCTTATACATTACTTGCAATTAATGAGTATATGAGATGAGTTGTTTTTGAATTATGGGATCATCGAACTTTTTCAGACCAAGTGCCCCGTTGGTGTATGGATGGAGCAACAACTAATCTGCAACATACAACATTTTGCAAAACATTTACTTATTGGACATTTTCTATGACTGTGGTACACTTTGGTGTTTTATGTTATGTATTTAAATAATTAGAGACAGAAATCACAGAAATTATTGTCTCAAACTACTAGTTTACTACTAGTATATTTAGCTAACATAAAATTAACCCAGCCTGAGAAGTAGCTAGTTTTAAAGATTAATTGCGTCTTGGCAGTATTTTTGTAAAGCTATAGACGATATGTATTGTGAAAGTAGCTATGCAAATGAAGCTGGCTCGTCTTGAGTCTGTGACTGTCCGCGCAGGGCTCACGCGTTCAGGGCGGGGCTACACCTGTGCAGGTGAGGATGGGGGGAGGCTGGTTTCACTGATGTGTTGTTAGAGAGGCCGCAGATCTATGAAACTCTCGGTATTCAGCGGGCGTTTCATGAAGGCTGAGCGTCTTGCAGGTCCGTGAAATACTCCTATAAGGAGCGAGGAAGGGTTACAAAATATTTACCAGCTTTGACTGCTTTGGTAAAGATCGAGGGTGAGTTTCTGCGACACGATTATTTTATTTTCTATTTTTCCAATTTGTTTTTAAATATTCCCAGCTGAATACGGTAGCCTATGTTGCTTATTGTTGTGTTTACTAATACGCAGCTGAACTATGTTGCGCGGAACTAATTTTAAGACATTTAAATAGTTGTACGCTAAGTGTCTTCTTTGTGTTCTTTGACAAACATGTTTTTTTTTCTCGAGACCTTCGTAATGTGGATATTCATGTAAAATTCCAGGTGTCAGATGTCCTAATTCTGAGAATATTTTGACGTATTTTTTTCCGAATGTAGCTACACACACACTGAAGTAGGCTACTGATTTTTTTTTTTTTTTTTCTTTTTACTTGACCTCAAACGTTGATATAATAATCTCACATTTCTTTGCTACAAATGAAACCACGTGCAACTTATCCCAACACAAAGTTAATTAATTCAAAGTACAATGATATTAAGTTGTTTTGCCACAGGCTGGTAACTGTGTAAGCAACTGGACACATTTTAATTCAAACCAGTAAATATAACTAGAAACAAATATAGAAATCCATTAAACAGACTAAAAACTCTAAAAACGTTTTTAATCTCACAATTATATATTGAAAATCATTACAGTGGTCAGCCATATTTTTGATTAAAATTAAATAAA
>JAFVLL020041049.1:0-22148 GCA_021397915.2 Tor tambroides
AGGGCACAGGTAGGTAAATATGTCATTTATTATAATAGGTTCATGTGAAGATTGTTTTAAGTTCACTTAAATTAGAAGTTAAGTCTAATAAATTTCCAAATTGATAGCTCTCAATTATACTGTAATGCTGAATGGCTACAGTCAATGGTTAAATATTCAGGGGAAAAAAAACTCTTTTATAGAGACATCAGTAGTATTGATATCAGTGATGCTGGCCTTCAATCATAAAAAAAGATGCCATTAAAGAAATATTAAAAAATACTGTCTTTATGTTGTTTGTACATTGTACATTTAAAGATTGAATGTGAAATTATTGCAATATAAAAGTATATTTAAAAACTTTAATGTTAGGTGGAATTAATCGCGATTAATTTTAGAAAAATGTGCGATTAGTTAATTTTTTTTAATCGATTGACAACACTAATATATATATATATATATATATATAACATTTATTTCTAAAATGTTTCTTATTTGCTTCTCCCAAACAAAATAAATTTAAACAAACAAACATAAACAGCCTAATTTAATATTAAATAAATAATTCCAGTTTTTCCTCTATCCTTTAGGTTCAGTCAGCTATTTTGGTTTTACAGTTTGTTTAATTCTGACACTGAATTTTATTCTAACAGGTTTTAAGACAGATCAGATGTCACTTGTACTATTTAAGTTAAACAACTGTGGCTTTATGGGAAACACTTATGATTGTATAAAGTGTGATTGCAACACCAGTGGCATTCAGCAAACAGTGTTCATGATATTTATTCTGCTGCAGCACCTGGCGTACAATCTCCCTTTCATAAAATCTGAATCACATTAATACAAGTCTCTGCACAAAGCAGGCTTGTACATTTGGTTTTTGAGGGAATATTTGGGATGTCTTTATAGTTTTAGACAAGCTCTGACATGCGTATGAGTGTGTGTGTGTGTGTGTGTGTGTAAGAGAGAGACCTCATCAGATGATGATGAACTATGAATGTCTTCATCTATAAAGAAGCATACTTTAATGTGTGGTCATTTAGTGTCATGAAAGACCAACACATTTCCATGACAGACCAAGGACCAAAGTGTTTTTCAGAAAAAAAAGAAGCATTTTTTAAATCTTGTTTTCACTGTAAGCAGTATTGTTTCAAATGTTCATTTCTGTTTTTTGGGGTTTTTTTATTATTATTTCTGCAGTACTCTCCATTGCTCAAGAAGCTGTACTGTCAGATAGCCAAGACCTGTCCTATTCAGATCAAACTGGCTTCCTCGCCCCCAAACGGCAGCGTGATACGAGCCATGCCCATCTACAAGAAGGCCGAACACGTCACAGAGGTGGTCAAACGTTGTCCTAACCATGAACTCGGACGGGACTTCAATGAAAGTACGCAAAATTCATTCTTTTTTAATAAATGTGGCCATTTTTCTGTTATTTGACTATTCATGCTAGTAGTAAAAAAACAAAAACATTTACATTTAAATATGCATACTGTATACAAGGTCAGACATGAGGAAGCAATTATAAGTAAAAAAAATCAACAATTTGTTTAAACATTTGTTGTTTCAAGACATTTGTTCAAGATTCAAGACATGTTTCAGGACTTTTGAACAATTATTGACCAAAATTATTTCCCAGAACTTTTAAACAGCAGCAGATTTAAAAGCAGTTTGACATCAGTAGGATTTATTAATGAAACTCATTACTGAAACCCACACCACTGACCTAAAAAAATAAAATGTGATTCATGTAGTGACATTTTCTTTAACTGTTTTTTTTCTAAACTCAAAAATATGAATTAATATGAATATATTATGTAATAATATTAATATTATATAAACTAAATTGATAACATGAACAAATTCAGGTTACAACTATTTAAAGTGTACTCTGATAAACTATATAACTTGTGAAACCTGTTCTGGGACCTGAACATGTATGCAGCAAAATATAACACATTTCAGAACTAGCGGACTCCTTTAATATAAACAGCTAATTTCAAGATAAGATATGAATTTGAACACAATATAGCTAACCACCATTAAAATTTGACTAAAAACAAATCAGTCTAGGTGTCCTTTTAAATGTTGATATTGCATTGCAAAATGGTTATTGACATCCTGAAAATCCAAACCGTTAAGCACCTTAGACTCCATGGCCAACAGTGGAAGTGTGGATAGTCTTTTTTGAGTCGTTTGTTCTCATTTCATTCACTCATATTGAAATTTCTAGTGTTTTACTGCCTTAAAAGGATAGTACACATATAGACAAAGATTGTCTTAGATATTGAATGGATGGTCTTGTTTCCAATACATCTATTATTCTATATAGCTACATTGTTTTGTGAGGCTTTGAACTGAAAATGAAGCACATTCACACTTAAAGGGATAGTTCACTTTGAAATTCAAATTTGATATCTATCAGCTTACCCCAAGAGCATCCAAGATGTAGGTGTCTTTTTTTCTTCAGTAGATCCAATTTTGATATTTTTAGGTCAAACCGTTCTAGTCTGTCAGTCATATAATGGCAGGTATAGGTCACTGTCTCTATAAGAGGGAAAAAGAACATGCACAGAGAAATCCAAATTAAACAATTCCCCATCGTAACTACACATTGATGGCCTAAGACACGAAACGAGCGGTTTGTGTGAGAAAACGAAGAGTATTTATATCGTTTTTTACCTCTTGTACACAACCATGTCCAAGTGATCTAAGTGCGCGCGATCTGGCGCGAGAGATCGCTTCCGGCGCTTTCCGGCGCTTGCGCAGACTAAGCCAGAGCGCGCGCACACACGTCACACACCGGATGCGTGCGCGCACTTAGATCACTTGGACATGGTTGTGTACAAGAGAGGTAAAAACGCATAAATATCTGTTCGATTTCTCACACAAACCCGCTAAGATTTAGAGTGTCTTAAACTTCGAAGCCATCAGAATGTGTAGTTACGATGGGAAATTGTTTAATTTGGATTTCTCTGTGCATGTTCTTTTCCCTCTTATAGAGAGACAGTGACCTATACCTGCCATTATATGACTGACAGACTAGAACGGTTTGACCTAAAAATATCAAAATTGGATCTACTGAAGAAAAAAAGACACTTACATCTTGGATGCCCTTGGGGTAAGCTGGTAGATATCAAATTTTAATTTCAAAGTGAACTATCCCTTTAAGGAAATATTCCTGTTGTCCTTAGACAACATATTCTAATTCATAATCTTTGTTGTCCTGCTGACTCTGTCCAGGTCAGACAGCTCCTGCCAGTCACTTGATTCGGGTGGAGGGCAATAATCTGTGTCAGTATGTGGATGATCCTGTGACCGGCCGACAGAGTGCTCTCGTTCCTTATGAGGCTCCACAGGTTAGTTCAACCATGTCATTCCCAGTGTTATTTTAGTGGCACTGAGATACTATTGTAGTTTTTATTCGTATTTTAATATGAAGAAAATATTGAAATATAAAGTATTAAATGTTAATATATATTTATTTACGTCTAAATAGTTTTATTTTTTATTTATTCATTTATTTATTTTATAAAATCCATGTTGTTCTTCACTCTTATGCTTCACATAACACATGTTCTTGTGCTGTTTTAGTTCATATACACTTTGTGTGGCATGACAGCACACAAACATATAGTGAATTCTTGCAGATCCATATGCATAAGTGCACACAAGTATACATATTGTTTGATGGTAAAATAACGAGTCAAAGCATGCAGTAATCATTCAGTTCAGGACGCTAAACGTGTTCTGACTGGCTATAAATAATCTCGAGATTATTCTTAGTAACAATACCTGCAGTTATTCATCTTTTACACTGTTTCTTAGTTTTGTGTTAAAAGTCAAATGGTTGGCGCCACCTAGAGGAGCATATTTCTTACACCCTGTCAGTGCTGATGTTCGATCAGTAAATATACTGCTTTTTGGAACGGCTTCTTTTTAATGATTTACTCAATAAATGTACTAAGTGTTCAAAAACAGTGACAAACAGCAGGTTTTAACTTTCAAAAAAAACGTCAAATAAAAAGGGGACTTCTTAAACATTATTGACTGATGCTTTTTGGTAACATTTCACAATTTATTATTATTTATTACAATTTATTATTTAATGATCTTTGTTAACTTTAGTTAATAAAAATACAGCTGTTTGTTGTTCATTAATGTTAACTCGGGTCCATTAAATAAGGTAATAGATACAACTTTTAATTTTAGGCATGTATTACTAAATGTTGAAATTAAAATGAACTGAGATGAATAAATGCTTTAGAATTGTTTTTCATTGTTAATTCCTTAACTAATATAGTTATTTAATGTTAACAAATGGGAACGTTATTGTAAAGTGTTTATTTATTTTTTCCGAAACCAGTGTTTTTTAATGTATTACATTTTAAATGAGTTTAAATGAATTCATTAAACTGAATTTGATTTCTCAATACCAATATTTCTCCACGAAAAGGGACTATATGCTATATTTGCAATATAATGTAATGTTTCTGGTAACTGAATATGACTCTCTCTTTTTATCTGTTTCTCAAGGTGGGCACTGAATTCACAACCATTCTGTATAATTTCATGTGCAACAGCAGCTGTGTCGGTGGAATGAACCGCAGACCCATCCTCATCATCATCACACTGGAGACACGAGAGTGAGTGAACGCCATGACTTTTTTCATACAGACAAGTTGTCTTCAGCAAATAATACACTGAAGTCTTTCTCTGCTTCCAAAACAGTGGTTCTTAAAGGGATAGTTCACACAGAAATGATCATTCTGTCATCATTTACTCTTCCTCAGGTCGTTCCAAACCTGTATGAGTTTCTTTCTTCTGCTGGACACAAAATAAAATATTGTGAAGAATGTGGGTAACTAAAGAGTTGGAATGGAATGGAATGGAATGGGAAAAAAAATACTATGGAAGTCAAAGGGGACCAGAAACAGAAGAAAGAAGCTCAATTCAGAACTGCTTGAGGGAGAGCAAATGATGACAGAATTTTCATTTTGGGTGAACTATCCCTTTAAATGGTTTTGCTTCAGAACAACAAAAGTAAACAAAACACATGCTTAGAACTGAGCATTGAAATGTGTTCTTTAATTGTGAACAACATGCAAACTATTAAAGGTAGGGTATGCAATTTTTCAAAAACGTTTTAGAAAACCGAGTCGGGGCCGAGTCCCAAAACAAACGTGTAGCCAATCAGCAGTAAGGGGTGTGTCTACTCGTGATGTGGAGGAGAGAGCGTTCAGTGAACAGCCGAGCCGAGCGACAGAAAGATAGAGATGGCGGATAAAAAACAAAAGAGGAAAACGACTGCGGAAAGATAAGGCAAGAAGTAGGACCCGTGTAAATATCGGATCAGCTTTCCAGCGCTGGAGAGAACTCAAGGAGCGGAAGGCCTGCGATCGGACGCCGAGGTTGCTTTGTTTCTTCTCCATAGGCAAGTAACACTGTGTCTACACCGGATGCGCCGCGACGCAACAACTAAAGCCTGCCTACACTGGACGCGTGTATTTCTGTAGTTGTTTAAAACTCAAATCTGTGATTTATTTATAAAAACAGCGCCTATTTGAAAATGTGCTTCGCCGATTTCGGAGACGTGAGCTCCACACGATCACCGGGCGCTCAGTGCTCATGTATCCCGAAGAGAGGAGCATAACCTCGGCTAGTCCTTCTGACATCAGAGCCCACTGGCTCTGATGTCTCTGTAGTGGATAAACATAAGATAGAATTCGTTTTGGGTAAATCAAAGATTACCTGTTAGGTCTTTATTCTATTGTTCTATTAATATGTTTAAATGAAAATAGAGGCAGTGCATGGTGTTTGATATATTTCGTCTGTAAATACAGTGAGGAAGATTGCAGCATGCAGCAAGGCGAGCTGACTGATGTTATCAAGTACGCTGCTCTTTGCAGAATTACCGGACTTGTGTCGTTCCTCCGCGGGATTCACACTCTGAGTCTAACTCGTGAAGTCCGAACTACCGAGGATGCAAGTCCGAAATTTGCGTACTTGGTATTAAGAAACGCACATAGACCTAACGTTACGTCACCAGACTATTTGCCTAATCTTCTCGGTAGTTTAGACTAGAGGTCTGCGCGGGACTGTTTTTTAAGTCCCGCTCCCGCCCGCTCCCGCGAGGTTGTATCCCGCACCCACCCGTTCCCGCTATATATTCACTCTTTGTTCACCCGCTGTCCGCTTTGAATAATTTTCTTCCCGACCCGACCGCTCCCGCTAAATTTAGATCTCGTTTTCAGAATCACAAATTTAAATTTCCTCTACTGAAAGAAAGAGAGGTAGGCGCATAACAAATAAAAGTGTAGTCTGCACAAAATAGTATTTGTTATTTTATTTCTGTTGTCAAGAGTCTTTTATTGACAGCAAAATGTTAAACGAATTTTGTCTTAAGACACAAAATTCGTTTAACATTTTGCTGCCAACACAGTAGGAAAAAAAGTGTCACAGAGAAAATAAATATGTATAAAAATTGTATTCCTTATTTTTATTCGTCTTGTCAGGATACAATTCGTTTAACCATTACAACACAATACGAACAAGTGTCGCAGAGGGGGAAAAAAAGTAGGGTGTACAAAAATGGCCTATTATAATTTTATTCGTTTTGTCAAAATACTAAATTCGTTTAACATCTTGCTGTAAACACATAGCCTAGGAAAAGTGTCGCAGAAGAAAAATAAATAAATAAATTCGACATGTGTCATTGAAATTTATAGGCTAAGCAAAATATAAATAAAACAGAGTTGAACGTTCTTCAAGGACAGCGCATTCACACTTTGCTCATCTTTATTCTGCTCTGTCACTCATGGACAACGTGCACCTGTTCTGTCTGCGGCCGTATATTCACCACCGGTACAGCCTGCTCTGAGGACCGTTATGCACATGCTGCGCACAGACCCCGCAAATAAAACGAAGCGTGCAGCGCGTGCATAACAGTCGAGTGCAGACTGTACTGGTGCTTGAATAAAGCACAGATATACAGTTCTGAAATGACGTCGGGAACGGGATATTGTTAGACCGCCCGCTCCCGTTCAAATTGCACCAGAGTGACCGACCGCTGCTACGTTTTATTTGGGAATTTAATCCCGCGTCGCAAGAAATCTGGTCGGGTCCCGCGGTTCCCACGATGGAAAAGCAGACAGCAACAGGTCTGGGGGAAAAAAGTTCCTGGGACATATTGTTCCAGATAATTTCGGTGGAAAAGCGGCTTATGTTTCACAGAACTAATTGTTGCCTGGGTTGCGTAGGCTACATATATGTGGGGCGGATCTATCAAAATAGGGGCAAGACCCTTTTGGGGTAGGGGCATGTTTGTTTTGGTGATTTCAAATATCAACATTGGCTTCCAGAAATTGCTTACCCTGCCTTTAACATAGTCTGAATCGACTGGTTATGCTAGAAGTTAAAGCTGACCTCTCCCATGTTTTTCCTCAGCGGACAGGTTCTCGGCAGGCGTTCGTTTGAGGGCCGGATTTGTGCCTGTCCCGGTCGAGACCGCAAAGCAGACGAGGATCATTTCAGGGAGCAACAGGCTCTAAATGAGAGCGTGGCCAAAAACGGAAATGCCAATAAACGAAGTAAGCCATCAATGTATTCCAATAAGGACTTCATTCTTAATTCAATATAAGTTTCTAATCTGACAGCTGTTATCTTAGTTATGTTATCTGCGGTTATAACTGGAGCTTCTGTTTCTGATCTCACAGATTTCAAACAGACTCCAGCCAACATTACATGCCCTTCCATGAACATGAAGAAGAGGCGACATGGAGAAGAGGAGATGTATTACATACCAGTGAGTGTGGAAGCATGCAGTTTGATTTCTTTTAAAAAAAAATTAACATAAGTTCATTCTAATATTTTTGGATTGTTTTGAAGGTGCGAGGCCGGGAAAACTTTGACATCCTGATGAAGATAAAGGACAGTCTGGAATTAGTGGAGTTTGTACCACAACAGTTAGTGGATTCATACAGACAACAACAACAGCAGCTCCTACAGAGACAGTGAGTCTTTATATGGGCATCATACACTACTGTTCAAAAGTCCAGAGTCAGGAAGATGTAAGATTATATGCTTTTTAAAGAAATCAATACTTTTATCCAGCAAGATATAGATTTCAAATTAATGATGTTCTTTTAAACTTTTTACTAATGAAAGAATCCTGACAAAAATGGTTTGCAGCACAACTGTGTTCAACATTGATAATAGTAATAAATGTTTCTCGAACAGCAAATCCGCATATGAGAATGATTTCTGAGGGATCACTGAAGACTGGAGTAATGATGCTGAAAATTCAGCTTTGAACACAGGAATAAATTACATTTTAAAATACATTCAGATAGAAAACAGTTATTTTAAATTGTAATAATATTTCACAATATTACTGTTTTAATGACTAAATAAGTGCTGCCTTGATGAGCATAAGATACTTCTTTGAAAAACAAATTTTACTGATCCAAAACTTTTGAACAGGAGTGTATATATACAACAGTTATTATATTTTTATTATAATTCTTATATTTAAAGGGACCATATACAACACTTTTTTTTATTTTCTATTTTTTTATGTTAGTCAAGGTTTTTTGCACAACAACTTTTTTTTGATACTGTAAAAAAGACTTATATTTGTAAATTACCTCTGTTATGAACATCTTTGCATGTAAAATTAGTAGTATGCAGTGTTGGGGGTAACACATTACAAGTAACGTGAGGTAAGTAATCAGATTACTTTTTTCAAGTAACTAGTAAAGTAACACATTACTTTTAAATTTACAACAAAACAGTTACTTTTAAAAAAAATAAAAAAATAAAAAAAATAAGCAAGCCTAGCCCAGGTGACAAAAAGTAACGCAAAAGTAACATTTCCATAAAAGTAACACAGTTAGTTACTATTTTATGGAGTAACGCAATATTGTAATGCATTGCTTTTAAAAGTAACTTTCCCCAACACTGGTAGTATCATACCTGCCAAGTTGCTGAATCCAGGTCTTGATAAGTTCACATGGACCACACGAGTCACATGTTACAGTATATCATAACTGTCATAACTCATAAATATCATAAAAGCCAACTTAATCTCAGTAAATAGATTGGTAAACTGAGGGAGGAGGCTTTGCATTGTGAATGTTGGAGTTACCTGCAATAACAGTACATATGCATTTTTTTTCAGAAGAAAGAGAAAGAAAGCATATTCACCTGTTCGTGATATGGTCTCCTTCAGCTCATTCTTTAGCATCTAGTACTTCAGTGTTCCACACTGAGTGCTGTACATTAATTATATTCCTCTTACGTGATTGACAGGAGTCATGTTGCCTCTCCGTCTCCATATGGCACACTCAATAACATGAATAAGATCCACGGGCCCATCAGCAAGCTTCCCTCAGTGAATCAGCTCGTGACACAACAGACTCAGCAGAACGCAGGACCCTCGGCATCCATGTCACATATGGGTGAGAGCCTACACAACATTTCAGTCGTCATATACATTTTATACAATTCTGCCAATGGGTTGTGAATTAGGGACATTTTCCAGCTAAAAGTATTTCATGAAATTTGAGTTTACTTTATTTCACTGTAAAATTTACGGTAAAAACCCGGTAGTTTCAGTTCTGAAATCTGTTTTGTACCTACACTGATAACCATCAAAATCAGGTGACCAAAGCTCACCACAAGCAGCTTTTTCACAAGCTGAGAAGGCCAATATATATATATATATATATATATATATATATATACAGTATATAGAAGGTGCACAATGTCATTCACACAAACAATAAACACCATCATGGTGAGACTCATTAAACTGAAATATGCAATAAACATTAATTAAACAACATTAGATGTAACATACAACCCTAATAAACATAACTGATAAGAAAAAAAACTAGGAACAAACATAATTATTTCAAAGAAAAAACATCAAATTTGAATTGCAACGCAGGGAATTCTGGGAACGTCAATTTACGTATGTAATGTATATTACAGTTTTTCGCCGTATATAGTAGGGGAACTTACCGTTAACCATTTAACAGTTTTTTACCGTTAAAATCACAGTAAATTTTTTACAGTGTAGGGTAGTTGTTAAGTTTAGGTATGGGGTAGGATTAAGGGATCTAAAATATAGTCATGCTTTATGACTAATATAAACTTGAATACACTTTAATGTCATTTCAGTGACACTTTAGTTCAGGAAACACATATTCACTAGAACAGTTCAAGAGTTTTTCCTCAATAAATTCCTAATTTGTTGTATACAGCCAGTATGCTAGTACTTGCATGCTAATAAGCAACTAGTTAATAGTGCATAGTGTTCGGTAAAGTGTTACTCATTTTTATTAAAACGTTCAATATCAAATATCAAACACACACACAGTTCAAATTTAATGAAGTACCGTACATGTGTACATGTAAGTGTACTTCTTTAAAGCATAACAAATGATTATTGAAATAATGATTTAAAAGTGCTCTTTTTAAAATTGTACTTAAGTGTGTTACGAAACATGAAAGTGTCTCTCTTTAAGGACACTTCATGTCCTTTTATTTCAGTAATATTGTATCTGCAAATACAGCTTTTTTAAAGATTTCAATACAAATAAACACACTTCTTTTTCACAAGAGCACCTGTTTGAATTGATTTGCTTTCACTGAATAAAAAGCGAGACACTAACAATGACATCTGCACTTGTCTACCAGACAGTGGCCAATGTTTACTCGCTAAATCCCATGTGAGTCTCATCCAGTGTTTGTTGAGTGTTGATTTCTGTGTGTGTATTAGTTGTGGTGTTTGTTGATTGGGTTTTGCGGGTTTGTCGCTGCAGGTACGAACATGCTGGGTGGACACCACATGCAGTCGAACGGCGATGTGAACGGAGCTCATGCGTCACAGTCTTTAGTGTCCACCTCTCACTGTACCCCTCCCCCACCTTACAACCCCGACCCCAGCCTCGTCAGGTACTTCACCCTGCAGTAGCACCAACCTGACACACACACACACACAATGTACAGCTATTATTAGCAATTTATTTTTACAACAGTGTGACTGAAATCAGCCTGATGTGGCTTCAGGTTGTCTTATTTTACAGAGATGAACCTTAAATCACTCAAAACGTTCCTTTAGATGTATCTCCGTTTCTCCTTCATTTCATTATTTGTCTTTACATGGTTAGAATCATGGAATTACAGTATATTGATGCTTTTCTTTTGTGCTGATTCACAAAAGAGGATTTCGATCATAATGAAACCTTTGCTTTTAAAGAGGCTTTTGGTTTCTTTTTCAGACGTAGTAATTATTTGTACATAAGAGTAAGAACTTTCTAAATATTTCTCTGCTGGTCAGAGAAACATTTTCAAATCACACTTTAGTGTGCAAAACATGTAAGCCTTTTTCATTTAATATACATATTCAAATGTTAACCAATTTTTTTTTGTTTACATATGAATATAATTATACACATTACTGAACACATGCAGTCATTTATCACATCGGGCTGGATAGGGGGTGGAGAGGTGATTAATGGCCTGTGCAGTTTCATCATTTGGGTGAATCACGCAAAAAAAACAAACAAGCAAAAAAAAAACACATGTCTAGTACACCCCAAAATAATAATAATAAAAAAATATTTTGCTTGATTGGATTTAAGCACCATTTAAGGTTTTTTTGTTTTTTTGTTTTTTTGCATTGTAACATTATTTTTTCATGACAATTCAACTAATTTCCCCCATAAATACTCATTACTGTCATAGATCTGGAGGTTATTTTATTATTTTATTATTTTTTATTTATATATTTACTTATTTTTCATAATTCTCATTATTCTTAATAGTAATTTTGGTAACACTTTACTTAAAACCTTTATGTATAATGCATTATAAAAGTAGTTTTAATGCATTATTTATGCCTTATAATGCATTGTACAATCTCATGAATAATTGTAACCACAATTAATACATTATAACACTCATCAATTCATTGTTACACTATGCATTTTAAATTTGGTTATAATTATTTACGACAAGATATTATGTATTACAATGCACATTATGAATAATTATAATGCATTATACCCTGTAATAACCCTTTATAAATGCATCATACATAAAGGCGTTAAGTAAAGTGTTACCGTAATTTTTTATTAAATGAAAAATTAAGATTCTCACTACAGTAGTTGTTTTTCGCTTTTTTAAATAAATAAGCATTAAAGGTGCCATAGAATGGAAAACTGTATTTACCTTGGCATAGTTGAATAATAACAGTTCTGTCCATGGAAATGACATACAGTGAGCCTCAAACACCAATGTTTCCTTCTTATGTAAATCTCGTGCATGAAAAAGACCACTGAAAAATAGGCGAATCGGAACATAACACCGACTGTGACGTAAGAGTCGGGATCACTAATAGTTACGCCCCCAATATTTGGATATACCCGCACATGCTCTAGGCCAGATGCCAGCCGAGCCATCTGAAGTTCTGCAGGTATTATGAAGAAACAAGCGAGGACAACAGCGAAAATGGCAGATCATGGAAATAAATGTTATGTTCCAGGCTGCGCAGGGATGGGTTGGTGTCTGTATGCAGAAAGGCACGGAAAGCAAATAACGCGTTCTAATAAAATAACGCGAGCCGCTAAAGGGACATGGTTAGCTGCTTGCTAGCGATAGCCTGTTACATTACAGTACATAAGATTTCACTTACCACATAAGTGAATGATTTACAGATCCTGAGCACCACTGACAAGCATCTGATCTTGTAAAATGTGTGGTGGGTACTGCCGGTGTAGTTCATAAAAAAAAATAAAAAAAAGTAAATGCATTCAAAAGCATTTTCAATGCCCTGCATATTAATAGCGGCTCCCTGATGCCCGCAATTTATATACAGTATAATTACCCAACGATATAACTGCGAGAGAAAGTACTGAAATGTATATTTTCCTCCCTGTGTTTCCTTCCTGCTGTGTGAGCTGCACTGTGAAACAGCCAATCAGAGCAGAGCTCCACATTATTAATCATGAGCCTTCCAAATAAGGTAATAACAGGCCATTTCATTCTAGGCACAAATCCTAGGTTTGTAAATAGACATGTAAAAGCGTTTCTGGAGAATTTTTGCCCTTACCTAAGCCACACACCTTCTATGTAGATATCAGAGAACAACTTAAAATATTGTATCAATGCATTCTATGGCATCTTTAATTAAGAACATTACAACAAATATTTGTTTACAATTTAAATAATCTATCTTCTTTTTATTTACAGTTATGAGAACTGTTATAATAATTAAAACGTGTAACATAAAAAATGTATATAATAGATGTCATCAAAATTGATGCAGCAACTAAAAAAAATCTTAATGGTGCTAAAAATATTTAGTTTCTTTCAGCAAAATACAATCTTTTTTGGATTGAAATATGACACGTTCTAGACAGGTTTTTTAAGATTTAGCTTCACCCACTTATCTGTTTACATTATTTACCTAGTTAATCGCATTGTCATCTGTGCTACTTTGTCAATCAGAAGTCTTATATATTGGCACCTTGAGTGATATTTATTTTTAAACTAGATGTGTCATTTTCCATGCACATTGCAATGTTTTACAGATTGTCACAAATAATACTTAATGTATCAGGGTGAAATTAAAAGTCGGCGTCTATAATTATGACAAAGCAACCATATGTTTCTGAATCCATGTTTTGTTTAAAATGATGCATACCTTTCTACACATACTTGTGGTTCTGTTTGTCTCAGTTGCTCTACCTTTAAAATAACTCTGTCGGCTTTATATTTACGACATTTCCTGTTTTGATTGTATCAAGCAAATCATTTTTATTGATGAAATATTTATAATAAAAAGATCAATGCAATGAAAAACTTGTTATGCATCATTAATGTTTTGATTGCATTTTTATTTATAAAATGAAATCATATGCAAATTTTGAAATGTTAAATACACAAACATTTGCATGCAGCATTTCATTTCACTACACTACTGTTCAAAAGTTTGGGGTCAGTAAAAAAAATAAAATAAAAGTAAATAAATAATATATATATCAAAGATGCATTTATGTGACAGTAAAAAATACATTATTACAAAAAAAAAATCAATTTCAAATAAATTCTGTTCTTTCGAACTTTCTAATCATCAAAGAATCCTGAATACAAACTGTTTTTAATCATTGAAATAAGAAATAGGATGTATTTGAAATAGGAATGATTTCTGAAGGACTGGAGTAATGATGGAGTAATCGCAAAATTACATTTTTAAAAATCTATTTTAGTGCAGCTTTAGTGAGCAAAGGAGGCTTCTTTTTTTAATCTTACCAAACTTTTGAATGGTAGTGTATATTGCATTCACTTCTTTTTTAAATGTTTTTTGTATCATCACTGATTTAATCAAATTATGATTACAGTACAAGTATTCTGTTACACTCACATGATCATTCCATCAGTTCTTGATAATAATCCCTGTGCAGATGCAAATGCGGTGGTGCTTGGCTTGTTATGTTCTCCATGGGTGAATATGTAATTCACAGGACGCAGCCGCTTGGTCTTAGTGGGATTCCTTTTCTCTCTGAACAGTTTCTTAACCAGCCTGGGCTGCCAAAACTGCATCGACTACTTCACATCACAGGGACTCCAGAGTGTCTACCACCTTCAGACTCTTTCCATGGAGGTAAACCAACAATTCAGTCAATACGCTCTTTCAGTCTTGGATCATTCAAGTTTTATCTTGTTTTCCATTCATTTTTTCCCATAGGGGTTCTGGGTAGTAACTGAATACATGTGATCTGGATTACGTAATCAGATTCCAAAAATGAAGTACTTGTATGTATTCACATAATGGCAGTAAATTATTCAAAATGTATTGATTCTCAAATCTTTATTTATTTTCTTAATTTTCCATCACTGACTATGAACTAAACCAACCAGTTATGAGGAGAATCACAACCTTACAAACTTTGATTTGAAGCAAAAATACAAATTTGAAAATAAAAACTATTTGAAATTTAAAAAAAAAATGACAAATGGTTTTAGTGAAGAAAATGAACTATAATCCCATGAAGCACTGCATACAACATAATTAAAAATGATGATATAACACACACACACACACACACACACACACAAAAACTTATTCATAGTTGGTAATTATATCAATAGAAACAATATATTTTTATAATAATAAGTTTATTACAAAACACACAAACACATAAATACTGCAACTGATTGTTGGATTTCTATTTTTTATTTTTGATAATGTAGTTTTTCAGGAGTAAAATGTGATTTTCTTGAAATATAAAACTATTCATTCAAAGAAGGTACACTACCAGTCAAAACTTTTTGAACAGTACGATGTTTAATGTTTTTTAAAGAAATCTCTTCTGCTCAGCAAGCCTGCATTTATTTGATCCAAAGTACAACAAAAACAGTACAATTTTGAAATATTTTTTACTATTTAAAATAACTGCTTTCTATTTTAAAATGTAATTTGTTCCTGTGATCAAAGCTGAATTTTCAGCATTACTCCAGTCACATGATCCTTCAGAAATCATTCTAATATGCTGATTTGCTGCTCAAAAAACATTTTTTATTATTATTATTTTTATGTTGAAAACAGCTGAGTAGAACTTTTTCAGGTTTCTTTGATGAACAGAAAGTTCAGAAGCATTTATCTGAAATCTATCACTGAAGACTGGAGTAATGATGCTGA
Organism: Tor tambroides; assembly: GCA_021397915.2. Classification (NCBI taxonomy): domain Eukaryota; kingdom Metazoa; phylum Chordata; class Actinopteri; order Cypriniformes; family Cyprinidae; genus Tor; species Tor tambroides. The sequence goes on from JAFVLL020041049.1 coordinate 15,689, forward strand.
AAATTCAGATTTGATCACATGAATAAATTACATTTTAAAATATATTCAAATAGAAAACAGTTGTTCTAAATAGTAAAAATATTTCAAAATTGTACTGTTTTTGCTGTACTTTGGATCAAATAAATGCAGGCTTGGTGAGCAGAAGAGACTACTTTAAAAAAAGATGTAAAAAAAAAATCGGTAACACTTTATTTTAAGGTGTCATAATACAGAGTAATTACCCAATTAAGTACTTAGTAGTAGCCCTTGTACTTACATGAAACAAAATGTACTTATCATGTAACTAAGTTATGAAACAGCCTGTAATTACTGTTTGTAATTATGTAGATGTAATAGGCAGCTACTGTTACATGTATGTAATAGACCGAGTCTGTTACAAACCTACTAGTACACTTAAGTACAATCTTGATACACTTTATTTTAAGTAGCTTATGCCTGTGTAATATTCTGTAATTTTAATGTAATTAGAAAGGTATTACATGTATTTAAGCTGTGTACTGGAGGGTTAAATCAAACTAAGGTGCAGCTGGATAAGGTACAGTATAGATCACATGAAGTACACTTAAGTGCAATCTTGATACACTTTATTTTAAGTAGCTTATGCCTGTGTAATATTCTGTAATTTTAATGTAATTAGAAAGGTATTACATGTATTTAAGCTGTGTACTGGAGGGTTAAATCAAACTAAGGTGCAGCTGGATAAGGTACAGTATAGATCACATGAAGTACACTTAAGTACAATCTTGATACACTTTATTTTAAGTAGCTTATGCCTGTGTAATATTATGTAATTGTAATGTAATTAGAAAGGTATTACATGTATTTTATCTGTGTACTGGTGGGTTAAATCAAACTAAGCTGCAGCTGGATAAGGTACAGTATAGATCACATGAAGTACACTTAAGTACAATCTTGATATACTTTATTTTAAGTAGCTTGTGTCTGTGTACTTACATTTATAATTACGTTGTATAAAGTCTGCAACACATGTAACAATCTTTTGGTTACATAAGTTGCTGTGTAACAGTCTCGGTCTGTTACATATGTGTAACAGTAGCTGCCTATTACATCTATATAATTACAAACTGTAATTACAGTCTGTTTCATAACTTAGTTACATGGTAAGTACATTTTGTTTCATGTAAGTACAATGGCTACTACGAAGTACTTAACTAGGTAATTACTCTGTATTATGGACACCTCTAAATAAAGTGTTACCAAAAAATCTTACTGTCCAAAAACGTTTGACTGGTAGTGTAATTAATAGTGTAATTAAAAATGATGATACAATATAAAAATACTTATTCATAGCTGGTAATTATATCAATAGAAACAATTTGTTTTAAGTTTATTGCAAAACACACACATATAAATACTGCTTGGTGGAATTTTCAATTTTTGGTAATGTAGTATTTCCTCACAAATTCAGGAGATAAACATAATTATCTTGAAATATAAAACTACTCATTCAAAGAAGTAATTTTATCTATAGAAACAATATATTAAGTTTCAATGTTTTATGGGGACATTCCATAGACAAAATGGTTTTTCTACTGTACAAACTGTATTTACATCCCTTACCTGAAACCTACACCTAAACCTACCCCTCACAAAACTTTTTTTGCTGTTTTACATTTTCAAAAAATTTCATTCTGAATAATTTATAAGCGGTTTTCCTCATGGGGACCAGTTCAGAAGAACAGCATTTATCTGGAATAGAAATCTTTTGTAACATTATAAATGTCTTTATCATCACTTTTGATCAATTTAAAACATCCTTTCTAAATAAATGGGCACCAAAAAAAAAAAAAAAAAAGTCAATATGACTGGTATTGCTATCCTAGTGTGAAATGATTCACAAAGGCCCGTTTTTTTACCATGAAATGTGCCACTTTCATAGTACGGCATTCACAGTGAGTGTCAATCTTGTGTTCCTCAGGACCTTGGGGCGCTGAAGATCCCTGAGCAGTTCCGGATGGCCATCTGGAGGGGCCTGCAGGACATGAAGCAGGGCCACGACTACGGCCAGCAGCTGATCCGCTCCAGCAGTAACATGGCCACCATGGCCATCGGCCCCGGAGGAGAGCTGCAGCGGCAGCGCGTCATGGAGGCCGTGCACTTCAGAGTGCGGCACACCATCACCATCCCCAACCGCGGCGCCCCCTCGGGAGCGGAGGAGTGGGCCGACTTCGGCTTTGACATGCCCGACTGCAGGATACACAAGCACTCCATTAAAGAGGAGTTCGCAGAGAGCGACGTTCGCTGAGAAGGACTGAGGATCCATCGCTTTCCACGCATTGTTTGTATTGGTTTCTTTAAACTGCAACGGACAGTTTGTATTTCCATATACAGTAGTAGCACTTCCATATTTGACAACAAATGATTTGAGGAGTAAAAAACTTCTCTCTTTTATTAAGACCAGGGTTCAGATGAATCATTGATTGTCATTTGTGGCCTTATGCTAATATTACATCATACAAAAATGATCCATTAGCTAAAATGAATGATATTATTAGGAAGTAGTTATGAACAGTTAAAAGCAGTGTATGATTTCAGAACATTGCCTTATTTATTTCGGCTTGGTGTAAATAATAATTGTGCGATCGTGTATGATATTATGAATTATGTGTGAAGTTACGCCCGTAGATCAAGTGGATGCTTGACCCACAAAATCATACTTTATATTTACTTAACACAGGTTTATCAAAGCCAGACGTGTACGACTAGATCAAAAGGCATTCTGTATTTGAATTATTCTCTCATTATAAGTTATACCATACCTATAATTAGTTCATGTTTCATCAAAGTTTTACAATGACATTGATAAAACCATAAAAGTGAATTATTTTTTTATTATTTTTATTAAACCAAGACACATTTTTTGAAGTGGTGTTTTACACTGCAACATTTTTTTTTATTTTTTTTATTTTATGAATTATATGTTAAGTATTATGTTGTTGACAGGGAGACACTGGATCATCATAAGGGTTGTTAGCCTTTTAAAGTTTTGTGGTATTGGCCTTGCAGGACAAGGTTTTATTTATCATGCTGTACTGATATAATGTCTATTTTTCCTTTAGCACATGTAATCACTGTCTTGTTAGTTTAATTTTTTGTCTCTAATTTTATGATGTTTTTATCAAATAGTAGAATTATGGCTCAGCCGACGTATTAAGGTAAATCTTACAAAAACATCCAGGTGACATTTCATTCCAAAATGTATATATATACATATATATATATATATACACAGTGCCCTCCAAAAGTATTGGAACAGTAAAGACAAAATTGCTCTGTTGGCTGTGGAGTCGAGACATTTACAAATATGATTAAAAGATGAATATGAGACAAAACTACAGAATGTCACATTTTATTATTGGGTGATTCAACTCATACATGTTTTACCAGCTAAGAAGTTCAGCACTTTTAGAGTTTCATCCCCCTATCTGATGTGAGCATAAGTATTGGAACAGATGCTTCACGGGTCTTTCTAAGTGATCAGCTGTGTCCTGTTGCATTAATTATTTAGTTATTAAAAGCAGGGAATATGTCGTATCAGTTATATCCATTACTTCTGCATTCTGAGTCTTGCATTCGATGATGACGACACACAAACCAGGATGAAGACGAAGGAGCTGACTTTGAGAGGAAAGCAAGCAATTTGGATGCTAAAAGAAAAGGACGAACTCAATTAGAGCTATAGCTAAAACAAAGGGCATGGAGAAATCAAGAGTCTGGAAACCACCAGCGACACCAGCAACCAACAACGACCTGATCGGCTGAGAAAAATAACAGTAGTTGATGACAGACAAATCATAAAAGCTGTGTCTGTAAAAATCACCAACAACCTCCAGAAAGCTGGGGTGATGCACTGACAATCTACTGTCCTCAGGAGACTTTGACACAGAATTACAGATGCTACACAGCAAGATGCAAACCTCTGACCAGCACCAAAAACAGAAAGACAAGATTCGAGTTTGCAAAAAAGCACAAAGGTGAGCCAGTAGAGTTTTAGAACTGAGTTTATGGACCGATGAGTGATGTGAAAAGATGAGTGATGGGAAAGCAAAAATGTGGAGAAAAAGTGAAGTGCAAATGATCCCAAGTATACAGTCTCATCTGTAAAGCATGGTGGAGGTGGTGTCATGGCATGGGCATGCATGGCTGTCTCTGGAACAGACCCTCTCAATTTTAATGATGACAATGTATGATGACAGTAGCAGAATGAATTTGAAAGGGTACAAAACCATCTTGCCCACCAATATTCAAGAAAATGCAATTCATTGGGAAGTGCTTCATATTGCATCAGGACAATGACCCAAAACACCCTGCCAGTTCAGTCAAGGAATTTATAAGAGCAAAGAAATGGAAAGTCTTAGATTGCCCAAGTCAGTCTCCAGATTTAAATCTGATTGAACATGAATTTCACCAGCTGAAGAGGAGAGTAAAGGCAGAAACTCCCCAAAACAAGCAACAATTGGAATTGGCTGCATTAAAGGCTGGGAAAAGTATTTTGATGAGACCAAGATGAGAGCAAGAGTCTGGTGATGTCTATGGGTCACAGACTCACTGCTGTGATTGTGCGCAAGGGATCTGCAACTAAATAATAGCTTTTAATCTTTTATATCTGCCTTATGTTCAGCTGTCCCAATACTTATGCTCACATCAATGAGTGGAATGAGCTCTAAAAGTGCTGTTCTTTTTATTTGGTAAAACATGTATGTGTTGAAACGGCTAATAATAAAATGTGACATTCTGTAGTTTTGTCTCATATTCATCTTTTAATCATATTTTCCAATGTCTTGACTCCACAGCCAACAGAGCAATTTTGTCTTTACTGTTCCAATACTTATGGAGGGCACTGTATATATATTATTTTCATGACAATTTAGAATGTAAATGCATTTTAAAAAAGAAATGCATTTAAAAAAGCACACAAAAATAAGAATTTTGGGAGAAATGTGTTAAACTGTAAATAAAAAATAAATTAAAAATTACAAAAATTTGAAAATTGGTCTTTAAGCAAAACATTTTTTATTTTATTTTTTATTTTTAGGGATGAAAAAAGACCTGGGCATAATTTTGTGAGATTCACCTCTGCAACACAAAAGAACAAAATCTTGTATGTACTGTACTATTTAAAGCCCAAACTCCACTTTAATATCACGTTTAATAATGCTAGTACTAAAAAGATGACAATGTTTAAAGTACTTTTGTTCAGCAGACCCACACAATTATTATTATGTGAACCCATCAAAGCCACTGCTTGTGTCTTGTTTAGGTAAAACAAATACTAGAGGAAAGCAGAAGTGTGTTTCGGACAGAGCAGTCATCCAGGAACATTGTCTTCTGTGGTACATAAGGAATATATTTATAATTCTTTCACCCATAAAGTCTGTGTATGAAACTGAGCTAAGGGCCGTCTTGGACATTAATGATTTGGTGGATTGTATGTATAGTCAGAGGTACATTTGTCACCTTTATTTAACAAGCAAATGCATTTGTAAATAACTAGTGTTACCCATATAACTCCTTGTTGTTCATGTGATAAGAACAGCACATTTTAAACTGGGCCCCAGGAGGTTAATTGAGGAAACACTGCTGTTTTAAATTGGCTGTGATGGTGAAATACCATCATATAGATCAAAGCACTTTATGGCTTTAGGATATTGTAAACAATGTTATATTCACAGTTAATATCAGTCAGTATTATGTCATGCTGTGTCATTTTGACAACTACAGATTTTAGAAATGTTTTTAAGAGTTACTATCTTGTGTTCTCATTAAAGAGCTGTAACGCTGTTTCTTTTTTATATTGCCACGTTTGAATGATGTAAAGTGATTTCTTTTTCAAATAAATACTAAAGTGTGCAAAACGAGGATGTTTTAATGCAAGATCAGTAATGGTTGAGGATGTTTAAGAACGAGAATCTGACATTTTATTTGAGAATCAAATGTCACATAAGTTACAGCGGTCACACTTTATTTTAAGGTCTAATTCTCACCATTAAAACCATTAACTATGGCATTTTGCCTCAATAAACTCCTAATTTGCTTCTTATAATAGTAAGGTGGTTATTAAGTTTAGGTATTGGGTAGGATTAGAGATGTAGAATATGGTCATGCAAAATATGTGCTTTATAAGTATTAATAAACAGCCAATATGTTAATAATAGACATGCTAATAAGCAACTAGTTAATAGTGAGAATTGGTCCCTATGCTGAAGTGTTACCGTTGCAGCTATTTAGGATCAAGTTAGGCCATCAATAAGACAACACTAGAGAGCATCTGAAAGAGCAATAAAACAATTACTTTATTACTGACTGTTTATGACTTTTGCCAGTTATCTGAGTGAAGAATTAGTTATAATAGTAATATAACAGTTCAGGCTCTTTTTTATCACAAACACGTGCAGTAAACATTCATGGAAAACCTATTTTGGTGGGCTGAAGTCCCCGA
>JAFVLL020041050.1:0-37266 GCA_021397915.2 Tor tambroides
ATCACTGCCCTTTCTTTCTTTCTTTCTTTCTTTCTTTCGTTTGTTCTTATTATTTCTTTCTTGCTTCCTTGCTTTCTTTTTCGTTCTTTTTTTTTCTTTTTTATTAATTATTTATTGTTATTTTTTTCTCTTTTCTTCTTTTGTATTTATTGTTATTTTCTTTCTTTCATTTTTATTTTTTTTTATTAATTATTTATTGTTATTATTTCTTTTTCTCTCTTTTCTTGGTATTATTTTTCTTTCTTGTTATTTTCTTTCTTTCTTGTTATTTATTTTTTGTAAAGTATTATGAGAGAACGTTTGAATAAAATATTAAAAGATTAAGAGCAGAAGTTACTGTTATTATTTATTGATAGTTTAACTAAAGAATTCATCAACTGGTAAGAAAATATTAAATAAATTAATTGAAAAATAATCGATAGATTAGTCGACTAATCGAAAAAATAATCGATAGATTAGTCGAAAATAAAAATAATCGTTAGCTGCAGCCCTAAAAGTGAAAGTACTTTGTCTGGGCTTCCAAAAGAGAACTAGAAATCAGTGGTTAAGTTGTATTTACAACACTGTTCCAGAACAGTTCAACCCAATTATTAGAGTATGTGCCGCGCATTTAACGGAGGACTATTTCCGCTTCTGACTCACAGCCTGTAAGTACATTTTCTTATTTAAAGAATTTGCCACTGACTATTCAAACGCGAGTTTTGAGCAGTGTAGAGTAGTGCTTGTTGTTTGTCGTTTCTCCAATCACAAATGTAGACATGGTAATGTTTATGCGGCGCGATGCAACGCGACGCGTAAAAAGACAGTATAAGTCATTATAATCGGTAATTATCTCCCCACTGGATGCAACAAATTCCTCTTTTATAATGGGTGTTATTGTTTTTGTGTCGTCGCGCCGGGACATGGCATCACAATACGGTAAGGGGCATAACATTTCCGTCACACGCTTGAGGTATTCGGCCAATCACAACGCACTGGATAGCTGGCCAATCAGAGCAGGCTTCGCTTCTCAGAAAGATGAGCTTTGTAAAAATCGACGCGTTTCAGAAAAGCGGATCATAGAGGAGCAGCAAATGTACAGTATGTGGAAAAGAATGTGTTTTTTTTCCGACGGGGCCCGATACACTGAGTCCATTTGAGCCGGGCTCGGGCCATTTTTTTTTTTTTTTTTACAGATCGGGCTCGGGTCAGACTTGGGCTCATTTAGCTTCTCTCCTTTAATTGTGCCCATATTACGTGCAGAGCACACATGGCGACTGTATGAAATACTGATTATATTATAAATATTACACATTGCCTACCCAATACACAACGCATATTCGCATGCATTAGCATACAGGTGATAGTTGACCATTCAGAGCATCAGGGAGAATTTGGAGCATGGTTACTAAAAGTTCCCAATGCTTCGGGAAAAGCTGCATTTTGGATCATCCATGCATTTGATGATGATCCTGACTCGCCATCTTGGATGCGCCTTTAGAGTTTTTTCCTGTTTACGATTCCTCTGTCATGTGAAGTGAATTGTTCTGCATAGTCAGAAATCAGCATTTTCTGGTTCCTCTCCCTGCTGAACACAATAGATAGAAACTGTATCACGGCATGAGTAGTGGTGCGTAACATAAATGCTATCTCAGGCCATTTTGCTGTAATAGTCTACCAGAGTGACCACAAAGGGACAGTCCACAGGTGTGTCAAAAGGACCCATGATGTTTATGGCCACTTTTTCCCAGGCTTTAGTAGGTTGCAGTCTGCGCAGCTCAGCTTGAATAGGACAAGAATTGAATGCAGCTTTGAACTCAGTGCTGGTTACTGCAGTGAGCGTAGAAGTGAGTGCCACAACTTCAATGTCATTTTCCAAACCATTTTCAGCACTGGGAAGTGGTAAGCAAGATAAACAATCTGCAGTCAAATTCTCACGTACTGGTTTATACTGAATCTCATAGATAAACACCATCAGCCTAGCTGACCATCTGGCTATGCACATACCTGCTCTGCCTTGGCCCTTAGATGACAGGAGAGTGGTCAGTGGGCTGTGATCAGTCCACAGTGTCAAGTGTCAATTCCACATTTCCTTTCTGCAGAGGTAAGAGTGTGTGATGCAAATGTCGCTGTTCTCTCTGTGTTGTATGCATGAAGCTTGGTAAGAACACTGCCTATACCATAGTCTGAGTCATTCCTTGGTCATGACAGTGGTCATTTCCAGATTGGAAAGTCTCCATAATCAGTTTCGTCACAGTCTCAAAGCTCACAATCAGTTTTGTCACAGTCTAAAAGCTCACAGTCAGCTTCGTCACAGTCTCAAACCTCTCCTGAGCCTCACATGAATGGAGTAGAGCCTCATAAATGCACACACAATGGCTCCACCACTATAATTTGGTGTGAACTTGGTGTGAACCGTGGGCCAGACTTAGTAAACAGCTCAAATTAGCGTTAGAGCGCGATTCCATAAAAGCACCGATAGGAAGGGAAAATTCTGACAATTTACTGAAAATTTACTGACAATGCACACATTAAAGAACACAGACGCAGCCAGATCATTTCCGTAATGACCAGTGCAATCTACAAAGAGCAGCGCAAATTACCACCTGCTTTAAGACATGCTTTTTGGGCGTTAAATAATGGCACAAATACCAGTAATTTGATGAGCGTAAACGTTAGTAAATTGCATTTTGTGATTCATTTAAATACTCTCCTTCCATAAATTTTAGTCTGAAAGAGAAACTCCTACAAATGCATATTTAAAAAGGTCAGGCGAAAAAATAACTGTGTCCACGCCTTTTCAGTGCTAATTCTTCACTGCACATCTTTAGTAAATCCTGACAGTACTATTTTAACACCAAAAGACAGTTTGCACTGGTGCAAGCTGTTAGTAGATTTGGCCCCATGATGTAAGACACAGGAATGAAAAAAGGCTAACCTAATCAACAGGAGGTGGTGCATCGGCCACTGCAGAGACTTGAGAAGCATCAGGCTGTAATCTCTTCTCTAACAGTGTGTGACCCAGGAATGACAGTTCTTTGACAGTTCCTGCCTTTCATCATGCGTGATAAACGCTGTAGGGTTTCAACATTCCTCACGCAGCACAACCTGATGGTAAGCACTTTGAAGGTTCACTGTGGAAAACACTGTTGCTTCACATGTTTTGTGAACATCTCCTCCAAATGTGGAAGAGGAAAACTGTCCACTACAACTGCCTTGTTAGGCTCATGTAAGTCAACGGGGCAGGTTGGCTCAAGCTCAGGGCTATGATAAATGCTGAAATTCTGGATTTTATTGACACTGTTTTATTATTTTGTGCAAAAAGTACTGGAGATGTGCTTCCTAAACACTGATTTCATTCATCTCTGGGCCAATTTGTTTTGTGACTCAACCTTCTGCCAAGATGACCAGCTTATTTTAAGGACATTTTATGTCTGCCTGGTACGTGTCGAAATGATTTTGTCTTTGGATGTCAATCATGATGCTTCGGGTTGATGAATTATCTGACATGAAGTGCAATGCTGTGAACGAGTCTGCATCGATGCGAACCCCCCCATGAGTTTCATGTCCTTGCATTTTCATGCACTTGCATCTGATGTTTCGGTTTTGTTTTTTGGGAAAAATCCATGCATGAATGAAAACAAAGTGCAGGACGTGCTTGATGTTAAAAGAGTTATTAATCGTAATAAATCACAAAAAAAGATCTCAGTGCATGACTCACACTGACTGACACTTACCTGAAATGTGTACAGAAAGACATGTCTCTCAGACAGCATGCGGTCCCAGATCCTGAAATAATGGCCAGATGCACACAGAATACAGTATTTCAAAATATCTGTTTTTGCATGTACTCAAACAAACATAGTCGGTTATGTCTTAATTAAACGTTTGGGGAACAGTTGGGGAAAAACATCTGATCTGTAACAATATATTAGATCCGTGCATTATAAACCTGCTGCCATCTGTGTCATTAATTTTGATCAAACAAGAAAAGAGGTAATCACATTTTTTGACTGAACAATTTTTGTAGCTCTGACAATAATCTGTTTATTTGTAACAAGTACATACAATGAAGACTATGCAGAGATTTTTTTTTTTTTTACATTTTAATATTCAGTTTCTGTTTTTCTTTAATTTTTTTGTGTAGTGCCAGATTTATAATTAAGGTGAAGAATTAGGTTCATTTAGGAACCATTTAGTCTCCAGCACCACCATTTTCCAAAACTGCAACCTACCTGGAATCTCCAGAATGTGTCAGGTTCTCAGAGACTTTTCTTGGGTAAAAAATCCTAAAAAATAACCCTCACTTAAGAATGCCACACTGAAGTGTTGTGAAATACAACCCAAATTCCGGAAATGTTGGGATGTTTTTTAAATTTGAATAAAATGAAAACTAAAAGACTTTCAAATCACATGAGCCAATATTTTATTCACAATGGAACATAGAGAACATTTAAACGAAGAAATTTTACACTTTTATCCACTAAATGAGCTCATTTCAAATTTGATGCTGTAACGAGTCCACTGAAGGCGAGCGTAGTGATGAACCCAAGTGCAGTTTATTTACAAAGTGCATCCAAACAAATGAAGACTTGACTTGAGACAGACTTGACATGAAACAGGCTTGACGTGAAACAGGCGTGGCATGGCATGAACAGACTAAACGTGGCATGAAACAAACTAGACTCACCAACAGCAGGTTACAACGTTAATACACGACAAGGCAACAAGGCAATAACATGGCAACTTATAGAAAACTATGAGGGTCACATGACATGAACAACCAATGGGAAACAAGACACATGACTAAAGACAACCAATCAGAACATGACACATTGAACAAGGGAACCAATAGCAAAGAGACATGAGGGCAAGGGAAGCATGACACAAACAGGAACCATAACTAAACTTCAAAATAAAAGACATGATAACAAGAACCTGAAACAAAACCAAAAACAGACTTTACAGATGCCTGCTACAGGTCTCAAAAAAGTTGGCACAGGGGCAATAAAGGGCTGAAAAAGCAAGAAATTTTGAAAAGAATCAGCTTGGAGGTGTAGGATCTCTGTTTGAGCAGGCCTCCACATGAGCTATTGAACAGACATATTCCTGGAGAATCTAAAATCTCCTTCCCCCAATTCATCATGAGGTCTAAACTAATCACACTATCACATGACGCCAATGGTCCGGGTCGATTTCCTTTCAATGCCTGGTCGTTATCTACTGAAGAGTGAAAAAGAAAGAATCCAATCAGGAGACAACAGAGATCTTTTGTATTAAGAACTAAATAGTTCTTTGTTATGCAACACATGGTTGAGAGATACTTCTGATCGCTATGGAACCAGTATATGCCCAGGAAGAGGCTAATTCACTGACACCCACCAGCCTGCAAATGCACACAGGATCTATAGCCTACAGCGCGACATCCCATGACCGGTTTTTGACCATCTGCTTCCTGCTCTTCCTCGGCCCCACTCACCCTCTTTTCGTTACAGACAAAGAAACACAGAAGTTGATTAACGTGTATGAAAAGATACGCTTTCATTCAACACCAAATATCAGGTATCTCATTTGCAATACCTTGGTATGAATGAGAAGTTTGTATTATATATATTGCTCAGAGTACGAAACTTTATTGAAGTTATTAACAAAACTTTTAAGGATATTCCCCCACAGCATCATGTTAATTTATGCGTGAGAAGGAACCGTACGGGGCGTGGCTAAGCCCTGCAACAACATCTGATTTGGAAGATCACGTCGTGGGACGGACTTAGTCAGTCCGCTTAAAACCTAATGTCATGAACTGACTCATTGCTCTTTCATGGCTTTGTCACTACAACATGCACTCACGCTGCACCATCAAGTGATTGGGACATCAGAACTCTCAAAACACACCGTTGAAGCTTAGTGACTCTGCCAGAAATCTTCACAGTCTTTGGGCGAATTCCAAACGGCTTTTTTGCACCCTTGAAGGGCATTTCGGGAAGGGGACGCCATTTGTAGGGACGTTCCAAATGAAAGTGAACAACTGATTCCCTTCACAAAGGGCCCTTCCAGAAGTCCATTAGCGAAGGGAACATGCCATGGTCACTTCACGGAAGTGATTTCCGTCTGTGATCATGTGATCTTCACTTCATAAGATCTTGCGATGCATTTTAAAGTTGGGGTTTATTTTGACTTTACATACAAACGTAAGTAGAATAAGTGAATTTAATTTGTCTTTATTTTTATGTAATACAAAATATTTTTGTCAGTGATAGATATATGACTTAAGACTATTGTTAGCAAGTTTAAGCAAGTTTAATTTGAAAAAGTTTCATAGTAAATAAGACACAATTAGACAGTATTTGAATAAAATAATATCAGTAACAAGAAATATTTATTTGCAACAACTGCATGCACTCGCAACGTTGTGAAGGTAACATTTTTCCATCATTCCCTTCACCAAGGCAGTTCCAAACGCTTATACAAGACAGCAATGCCCTACACCCTTCAGAACACACTTCAAGGGCTCTGCCCTTGGAAGGGAGTAGGGCATAGGGAAGCTCACTTCCGTTTGGAGTTCGCCCTTTGTAAACAGACTCTCAGAAGAACTTTGAGCATGTCACACTTGCGTAACCAAGCAACGCCCTTGCACCACGAGTGATTTTCCCAAAAGACGTCAGCCAAACGACCGATCAGCAACCAACCAGTAGCTGGGATTCCTTGAGGCAAGCTGTCGAGGAAACCCCGCTCAGCTGTCACCCAAAACCCAAGCAACCAAATAAAATCTCTTGCTGAACTGGGCGAATTGATCTTAAGCAGTAAAGATAAGCTAAAATCTCTGCTTTGTGATGTTCTCAGGTTGCTATCTAAGGAACTAATGGAAAACACTAGATTTTGGGACCTCATGCAAACTCAGTAACTCATTTCCTGAACCTTGTGTGTGTGTGTGTGTGTGTGTGTGTGTGTGTGTGTGTGTTTTAGTTGATGTGTAGAGGGATGTCTTAGAGAGGCAGAGGCTCTCCAATCTGTGAAAGAGTGCGTAAAAAGATTGTGGAATACTTTAAAAACAACGTTCCTCTTATTTACTAGTTTGATAGTAAGGTTTTGCTTACCAACACACACATACAAGCAAACAAGTCAAATTTAAGCCTTATTTACTTAGATTTTTGAATTTTTAAGGCAAGCTTTTTTGCTTTTTGCCAAATTAATTCATGTTCATCTTAGACATATATTTTAGTTTTCACTACAGTTATGTTCATTGACTGAAGCAACACCACTCATTTAAATGACAAACATAACTGAACATTATAACATGTCTTTCCTTTAACTCAAATATGTATAAAATAATACTTAATTTCAACATTCACTTTCCCAATTTCAACATTCAATCTCCCTGCAAAGCATGCTGGGAAGTGGGAACTAAAAGTCCACTCATGCTGTTTCAGTTAATGCAACACAAGCGATTCATGTAGTCCCAAAACAAATAAATCAACAATTAAAAAAAAAACGTTTCTCTTCTAGAATCATTTATTTGCCCCCTCGAGTTTCTGTTGAAACATGGGCTCATAAATGTGCCCTCAAAGGCATGGAAAAACGCATTGTTCTTAATGCATTTCCAGAAAGAAAACAAAATAAAATGCTCAAAATAAACTCCTGTTCTGAAAGGAACCAGATGAACTACTATTGTATATGGACATTACTGTTTTTCCTCCCTCTGGTGGATAAATCTGGTAATCCTCTAATGAGTAGCAAGTTTTTTTTTTTTGTTGTTTTTTTTAAATCACAGCAAAGTATTCAGCTACTAGAAAATAAAACAATGACTGAGAACATATTGGCATATAAGCTAAAAGTATTTTGAATTTTTTAGCAGATCTTGACTGCTTATGTTCGGCTGTGATTGGTTAATGTGATAAATCCCGTCTCTTGTGTTTGTGTGCATTTGTGAATCAGTCTGAATTAACAATATAATGGCATTAATGGAAAGACTAACTAAAAAAGTAAATAAACAACTGGCCTGAAAACATGATCTGAGTTTTTAGTGAATAATCAGCATTGTGAAATTTAAAGTAAATCTCCAATATTTATTAAGCTTTGATGACTGATAATCCAAAAATGTCAAACAAATTGTTAAAAGTTAGCTATTAAAAAGAGTAGCTGAACATACGTTTAAATTGTTACTGCCTTGAGTTATGATTTTGGAATAAATGTAAAATGCTTAAAGGGGGGGGTACCATGCTGTTTCATGCATTCAGAGTTGTTTACACTGTTAAAGAGTTGGATTCTCATGCTAAACATGGCCAAAGTTTCAAAAAACGATTTGGAAGTATGACGGCGTATTTCTGTGCCAAAAGTTTGGGAAAGTTGTTTTCAATCATAGCTCTTCCTGACGTAATAAAGGGTGGATCTCCCTATATGGACATTTCTCCCGGAAGAGCGCGCCCGTGCACGCATCGACCAGAGCAAAAGCAAGTGCGCGCCCATCAACGCGCTTTATCCGGCAGTGCTGCACGGGACTCGCTCAGGAAGAATTTCTCTAAAGAAGTGTGTTTTTGGTTGTAAGGGAAAGATAACCTTGTTCAGCTTCCCAAAAGAATCCAGCATTATGTAAACAGTGGATGCAGTTTTTTGGGGGGGGCAGCAATGGAGTTTCGCAAGTGTGTTTGTTGACGGATGTTTTATAAACAAGGCCCAGTTCGACAGTGAAACAACATCAAATGTCTGTGTTTTGTTGGCGATCGGCGCTTAAAGGGTTATTCCACCCCAAAATGAAAATTTTGTCATTAATCACTTACCCCCATGTCGTTCCAAACCCGTAGAAGCTTCATTTGTCTCCGGAACACAATTTAAGATATTTTGGATGAAAACCAGGAGGCTTGTGACTGTCCCATTGACTGCCAAGTAAATAACACTGTCTAGGCCCAGAAAAGTATGCAAGTCAAAATAGTCCATTTGCCATCAGTGGTTCAATCTGACTGTTATGAAGCGACGAGAATACTTTTTGTACGCAAAGAAAATAAAAATAACAACAATTTATTCAACAATTCGTCTCCTCTGCATCAGCGTAGCGCCATTTTGGAGAGTATCTGCTAGACGCAAATAGCGTACGTTGTTCTGTGTCAGCCACACCACATGGATATGTTTTCTACGCTTTGATTTGAACGAAAGCAGCATATCCAGTATGCGGCTGACACAGAACAGCATACGCAGTTTGCGTCCAGCAAACATAAAGATCCAACACTTCCATACCATGTAGAATAATGGCATTTGGGCAGTCAGGTCCTGTTTGCCAGATTTGGGCCTCAAGTAAACCTTAGCATTGCTGCATGTAAGCCAACCAAATAAACCAAAACTTGCCCTAATGTGGGCCACACTTGATCTTTATTATAACCCTGGTCTTCCCCATATTCTGCATGTGGCCCACATGCTGCATTTTGGCAGTGGTCCACAAGCAGGTCACTGCACAGCCACATTTTAGCTAATAATGAACCAAATAAACCATAAATATACATTATTATATTATTATAACTGGGCCACATCTGTGGCATCATATGCGGGCCACTTTAGACTCACAGCCACATTAGCCAGTGCTCCCTGTGCCATATCTTTGCCAAAACTGGCCCAAATATGTTTTAGGATAACTGGGCCACATTTGTGGCATCATATGCGGGCCACTTTAGACTCACAGCCACATTAGCCAGTGCTTACCATGCCATATCTTTGCAAAAACTGGCCCCCATAAGGTTTAGGATAACTGGGCCACATTTGTGGCATCATACGCGGGCCACTTTAGACTCACAGCCACATTATCCAGTGCTCTCTGTGCCATATCTTTGCCAAAACTGGCCCAAATATGTTTTAGGATAACTGAGCCACATTTGTGCCATCATATGTGGGCCACTTTAGACTCACAGCCACATTAGCCAGTGGTTACCATGCCGTATCTTTGCCAAAACCGGCCCAAATATGTTTGAGGATAACTGGGCCACATTTGCAGCATCGTATAAGGGCCACTTTAGGTTCACAGCCACATTAGCCAGTGCTCACTGTGCCACATCTTTGCCAAAACTGGCCCAGATACGTTTTAATATACCTGGGCCACATTTGGTTTACTCCCTGATAAGCCTTTGTCGATTGTGCCACATTTTTGCCAAAGGTGGACCACATTTGGTTGGCACTATTTGGGCCATATTTACTATTTACCACATGGGCCACTTTAGGGTCACATTCAGATTACACATTACCTTGAATACCACATCTTTGCCTACAGAGGCCCACATGTGATTTGATACATTTGGGCCATTTTTGCTATTTTACATGTGGGCCAATTCAGGCTCACATCCATTTTGTACGGGCCATAAGAAGGCCAGCAGTGCCGTATCATTGCCTTAAGCGGCCCACATCCGCATGCTATCTGGGAAACCACCACGTAAAAAAAAAATCCGCTAGTAACGTGCAATTTTATATATTAAACAGAGATGGCGACAGAGAGTCAAAAAAGTATGCAACACAAGTAGCCTATTCAAAAATACAGAACCCAATTGCATATTTTCATTTTATGGATACTATGTACATACAGCTCACCTGTCACTGTTGGTTTTTCATAGTAAGCATAGCCTGAGGAAGATTTATTTGTTAAAAACACACAAAGCATGGTACTTTTTTACAATCTATTGCTTGAGTTATATTTTTTTGAAGCAACTGGTTCTGTTAGCAGTGGCAGTTTGCGGATATTAAAATAGGCACACTAAATTGTAGCGGCCTGACGTTTATTTATTTATTTAAATTGATCTATTTATTTATTTTTATTTTATGTATGTATATTTTATTTTAATATTTTACGGTTTGCAACTGTGACATTACAATCAATACACATTCTGGAGACATGAAATTAATAACTTGATATTATATTAACATTAAATTGTAAGCTACTTTGTCTATTTTTTTCCACCTTAAAATTTTGAGTATAGGCTGTGCCTCCCCTGATGAGCCGCAACTGTCTGTTAGGGAGTTTGTTATAATTTGTTCAGTAACAAGAGTTGAAGAGGAGACTTGAGGGTTTCCATTTTAATAATATACAACAAAATGTAACAATATGCAAAAACACACATCATTTTAAACATTATATACATCAGTTATATTTAAATGTACTTATGTTGCACATTCATGTAGAACTTAAATATCCTTTTTAAAAGTAAAGGTAGGGTAAGCGAATTCAGAGAGGCTAGGAAGCTTTGAAAGCATATCCCACCCTCCCTCCAAATCACTCTCCAAAGCCACGCCTCCTCCGAAACACAAGAAAACGTGCACAGGTAAACCAGAGGCTAACCAGCGACATGATGAGAGACGGCGTTGGTGGAGGGTTGAATGCAACGCTGTCAGATTACCTCATGTCTCATTCACCGGTGAGGAAACTACAGTACAAAGCACATAATATTACAGTCAGTGTTGGGGTAACGCATTACAAGTAACACAAATTCCGTAATCAGATTATTTTTTAAAAGTAATTAGCAAAGTAACCCATTACTTTTGAATTTAGAAGTAAATATTTGAGTTACTTTTCCAAATAAATAACACCAGTTACTTTGTTTCCCATGTCTTGACTGACATCTCTCATATGGCCACGTTGAGAGAAATCAGGAGTAAGTGCAGAGATGTTGTGCTTGCTGTGTGAACATGATGCTTACTGTAGTTCTAGACTAAAATATGAGCATGTATTTACTCATCTCACCCGCACAAAAACAGATTCAGTATTCCTCAAAATGAATAAAAACAGTCAAATGCAAACTCAGAGTATTATACAAACCTGCAATAATTAAACATGTTAAATAAGACAAATACAATTTATGTATTTAATCCCATTTTATTTACCAATGTTTTTGCTACTGACCTTCGATGATCCAATTCAACCATACTAAGCCAAAATGACACATTTGTAGTTCATTTTTTGTAGTGTTTCATATTATTTATGCAATTTGTTTGAGCAGCGCCCTCCACTGTACAGACATGAATTTACATTTCCTTCAGCCTGATTTGTATTCATTTCACTTTTGGTGTAAAAGTGCTTTTACATTTGTAAAAGAAGAACTTTTTTATATTAAAAACAAACAAGCAAGCCCTGCCCAGATTTAAAAAATAACTCAAAAATAACGTAACGCATTACTTTCCATAAAAAGTAACTAAGTAATGTAATTAATTAGTTACTTTTTTAGGGAGTAACGCAATATTGTAATGCATTACTTTTAAAAGTAACTTTCCTGAACAGTGATTACAGTAATAACACCTTCCATTCTCACTCAGTCTTCAGTAGCCTAATGTCTGCGTGAACAGGGTGACAGGCAGGTATTCATTCTCAAGGCAGTTCATTCATTCATTCAACATTTGCTGAGAAAAGCCCCTAAATAAAGGTAACTTATAATACTTGATGAATGTTATTAGGCTACCAATACATACTAATACAATAATACATTACCATTACCAAGTATTTTCATTTTAAGTGATGCAGAAAAAACCTCATGACTGTGTCAAGGTTAATGTCTAAATAATAATATTAATTTACCTTAAATGTATTGTTTATTTTTATTATATTTAAATATATTTAAAACATACAGTACATGTGTTCACTCTGTTACATTTATAGGCACATGTGTCTTTGCGGACACTTTTAAATGTCATTGACCCATAATGTATTATAATGTTCATTTTATTTCATATGAACAAAGTGCTATCACTGTCCTGTATTCCACAGCAATCGATTTTGCTATTGAATCTCTCTCTGAGATATCACTGCCTTTCGAGTGTATCGTAGCCATTCATTCACAGAAGATGTAGTGTGTCTTCATTTTGCTCATTCCTGTTCCTTGTGTGCTGCTTTATCATCTGTTCATTTGTGTCCCTTCAAATTTTGCCAAAACTCTATTACCTTCTCTGGTGACCCCGCGATTGCTGTAATAAGCTTGGAAAGGTCCGTACTTTTAGGATCATGCACATAGGTCTGAAACTGAGAAGGATTTGGAGCGCCAGAGGGATTTATGCCCAATCGTTTCAGACAAGCGCCCACATACGCGTCCTCTATGTTAAAGGGCTTTATGGCTTCAGAAGCCTCCACTATTTTAGGAGGAAGATCATTGGAGAAAACATATCCCATTCCAAGCACATACGTGGGGTATTTTGATTTGGGGTACAGCTCCTCTGAGACGTACCATTTAGAGTTTTTGTCTCTGATGACATACTGGTTCCACATCAAACGTCCTGTGATGTAGTTCTGTCTGGGTGTGTTGGGTGACAATAAGAGGCTCATCAGGTTCTCCAGGTTTATGTACATGTCAGAATCAACCTTCATAGCAAAAGCTGCTTGAGGGCAACGAGTGGCCAACCAGTCCATGATCACCATCGTCTTTATGGTCAGATTGAAGTAGGAATCCACAAAGTTGCTCTGCACTAAATCTCTGTGTTGTCGACTCTCTTCCTCCAGCTGCTGTTGAGCTTCAGCTCCTCCAGTCAAACCCACCAAGAACAGAGTCAGCACTGCTTTTCCCTGCACTGAGCTCTCATTCCCCCATGTGCTCCGGACAGCGTTACGAGCATCTACCTGATTTGGGGCCACAGGGACCATCAAGACCAGGAACGGATCCTGCTTACATTTATCAGTTTCGTCCAGGATGAAATGATAGTTGCTAGGATGTGCTACATATTGGTAAATAGAAATGTCTTCTGCTCTACTGGATCCAGTGGGTTTATTCTCTGTGGTATATGTTTCAATAGTTTGTTGATTAGCTAAAAAATTCCAGACATTTTTTTTGCCAGACAAGCCCTCAGATACCACATTATATAATTTAGTTTGGTTTACAATGTTAAACCAGGTACGATGGTGAGTGACTGGCATGAGAGAGAAATCGTAAATATAAGCAATAATACACAAAAATAATGTCAGTGTGGCCAGCACAACAAATCTTGGTTTAATATGATCCATAAAAACTCTCCCATGAGCCAAACAGCACCTGAAAGAAAAGAAAGAGAAACAGAAAGGTGAAAAGAGTAAATAATCTGACTTGGACTTAAATTAAATATATATATATATATATATATATATATATATATATATATATATATATATATAATGTAATAATAATAATAATAATGAAAAAAGCACATAACAAAATGAAACAACTGAAATGAAAACTGGAAGGAGTGAAATACAGGTTAAAAAGACAATAAACAAATTAAGTGTAGTTTTCAAATTAATAAATTGGAGAGATCACTTAGTATTAAATATGTCCATGCACTCTCAGAAAAAAAGGTACAAAATACAAGAAAATACAACGCGGTACCTTTTCAACAGGTGCACTTTTGTATACTATGTACTCCTAAAAGGTGCATTTTATACCTTTAAAGTATTAGTACTTCATACATTACTACTTTATGTGGGAAAATATGGACAGAATCATGGAATCCAGTCATAAAAATGGAATTTACTGTATAATGCGGAATGTTACGGAATTTGCTAAATTTTGGGTGAATAAATCAAAAGTAGGTCAGTGTGCTAACAAAGTAGATAGTGTAAATTTGGATTTCATGAGGCGCTCAATGTAGTGCTACTACTACTAATAATAAAATTATTAAAACATTATTCTTTAAAGAATATTAAGCATAAAAATTATTAACAATTTATTTAGAATTTATTAAGAATTTATTTACCAGAACAAATGTAAATACACAATATTTCTGAAATAAGCAAATAAAATTATAATAAATTATTTTTTTTTATAAAATCAATTAATTAGAGATGCCTTTTATTAAACTTTCATGAAACCATTAAAATGGAATCCAGAAAATTAATGGAAAACAAATTAACTTTACAAATTTGGTAAAAATAAATTTGAGAAAAAAATAAAACATTACAAAAATGTAATTTTTGTTAAACTTTTAATAAATTGCTGCTAAGTTGTGTAAGTTTCTTGATTTCAATTAATTAGACATGCTTTTTTATTAATGTTTTATTAATGTTGTTGTTGTTGTTTTTTTAAACACAGTTTTACCATTAAAACAGAGTCTAGGAAAATTGAAACGAAAAAAAAAACCTGACTCCAGAAAATTTAAAATGGAAAAAAATGTAATTTTTAAAAAAAAAAAAAAAAAAAAAAAAAAAGATTTTGGGAAAAAAAGAAAACTGATTGATTACATTTCTCAAGGAAAAATGTACCCAACTGGACATTAATACTGCTCCACTGATCATGTATTGGTTTCTCCACTGCACACCTCAGATCACTTCCTCCTCACTCTTAACCTCAACATGGTTCCTGACACAACACATACCCATCCACATGTTATCTTTCAACGTAACTTACGCTCACTCTCACCCACACAGCTATCTGATATGGTTTCATCTTTGCTTCCTTCCCCTAAAATGTTATCATCTCATGATGCTAACAGTGCTACTGATACTTTCTGCTCCACTCTTAAATCTTGTTTAGACACTGTCTGCCCCTGTCTTCCAGGCCAGCCCATACCACCCTTTCTGCCACTTGGCTGTCTGATGTTCTCCGCAAACATCGTTCTAAGCTCAGGGCTGCTGAAAGGGTATGGCGCAAATCAAAATATCCTTTTGACATTCATGTGTATTAGTCACTCCTCTCTTTCTTTTCTGCTAATGTCTCCACTGCTAAAAGGACATACTATCATTACAAAATTAACAATTCGTCTAACTCTTGCATGCTCTTTGAAACATTTTCCTCCCTCCTTTGTCGTCCTCCTGCCCATCCTTCATCAACGCTAACAGCTGATGACTTTGCTACGTTCTTCATTAATAAAATTACAACCATCAGTGCACAATTCTCCACACCACAAACTGCCAAGCACATCTTACCAGTAGGGGTGTCCCCGACAAAGGATTTACATAATCGAATCGGAATTTTTGAATCTTGCCAATAGTCGATTGATAGTCGAATCTTATGTTCAGGCTCCTCCTATCGAAGCAACGAATATTTAACTATTCGGCATCACCCCTAGTTACCAGCAAACATACTCTTGTTCACATCCTTCTCTCCACTCTCTGAGGAAGAAGTCTATAAACTCATCTTTTCCAATCATCCTACTACTTGTCTGCTTGATCCTATTCCATCTCATCTCCTTCAAGCCATTTCTCCTGCAGTTGTACCTGCATTCACTCACATCATTAACACATCTCTTCATACTGGTGTTTTTCCCTCAGCATTTAAACAGGCTCATATAACCCCACTACTTAAGAAACCCACTCTTAACCCAACTATTTTAGAGAAATACAGACCGGTTTCCCTTCTTCCTTTCATTGCAAAAACACTTGAACAAGTTGTGTTCAAACAAATTTCTGCTTTCCCACACAGAAAAACATCCTGGACAGCAAGCAGTCTGGCTTCAAAAATGAACATTCAACTGAGACTGCCTTGCATCTTCTTCAGTACTTATCTTGCTGGATCTGTCTGCCACATTTGACATTTTGGAGGGGTGAGGTGTCCAAGTCGCAACATCTAACTACTGGGGTGCCTCAGGGCTCAGTTCTTGGACCACTTCTCTTCTCTGTCTATATGGCATCACTAGGTTCTGACATTCAGAAACATGGCCTTTCATATGACTGATATGCTGATGACACTCAACTCTACCTCTCATTCCATCCTGTGCCCTCTAGAAGCTTGTGCAAGTGAACGGCACATTATTGTGCCATCCCAAAGAGCCACAAAATCACTTTCACAGCCTTTTACTTTACATTAACTGTTCCCTCCAGGTGGAATGACCAGCCCAACTCAATCCAAGCAGCTGAGTCCGAAGCCATCTTCAAGAATCGACTAAAAACACATCTCTTCCATCTTTATTTGGCCCTCTAACTCTAGCACTCTCTATTCTAATTCTATTTTATCTATTGGTTTTCTTTTTTATTTATAAAAAATCACTTGACCCTCTAACACTTGCATTCTATTTGTTCTATTTGCTTATTTTCTTTTTATTTCTTATATAAATAACAAAAAACAACAATAACAAAAAACCTTGCTACGTGTACTGCGTTAGGCTAACCAAGACTTTTCATAGCACTTGCATATTATTGCTGTTTTGTTGATTTTGATTGCTTCTATTGTCCTCCGTTTGTAAGTCTCTTTGGATAAAAGCATCTGCTAAATGACTAAATGCAAATGGAAATGGAAAAACAGCACTTTTTACTCCTTAGAATTTTATTTCAACTTGAAAAGTACTCGTTACATTTTTGCATTTTTATTTTATCTTACACACATTAAATATGGTACATGGAAGCTCAAACTTGCATGCTAATGAGGCTTGTTGTCTTGCATCACCGGCTACACATGGTTACACCGTTTTAATGTAGCCATTAGCTGTATGTGTACTATATTGTCTGAATGCACAAGACTGAGTGCAAATAAAATCAGTTATAAGAATTTAAATACAATACATGTTTTCGTGACCATGATTACTTTTTAAATTAAATGTTGAGAATTTGTAGTATAATGATATATTGAGTAACAATTAGGACTTTCAATTAATTATTATTCAATGTAAATAAGTACATGATTTGCTTATTAATTAATCTAATTAGTCGTAAGTAATATATCAATATCTGCTGAGAAAAAAAAAAAAAATCTCTAAATGCCCCAAATAAACCATTAAAAGAAAAAAAAAACAGACAGGGGCATTGGTGTTTGGTGATGAGTTTTTGGCTCAAGGTCTGCATTTACAGTCACACCAGAGCCAGTGTTAAACTGGGATTAGGACTTGGTTTTATGCAGGCCAGTCAAGTTCTTCCACACTGACTGAATCAATCATTTTCTTTTTGAACCTTGCTTTATACACAGAGGCATTGTCATATTAGAATAGAAAAGGGTCCTGTCCAAACTTTTGCTATAATATTAGAAGCACACAATTCCCTAGAATATCATTATATGCTTTAACATTAAGATTTGCACTCATAGAAATTACTAAAGTAGTCAAACCTGTTCATTAGAAGGGGGTGACCCAATACTTTTGGCAATATAGTGTATTTGTACTTTTAATTGAGTAAAATTTTCACTGACTATCTGTACTTTCACTTGAGTATAATTTTTGAGTACTTTTTAGACCTTTGAATACAGCGACAGAACACTTGAACACGTACTGATTTTGTTTGGACTCTGAGTAACTGATTTTTATTAGGTAATATTGCTTAACTGTTATTGCTTAACGGCTAAACTATTTTTCATAGGAAAGAGGAACTGCATAACACGTAACGCCATATAAATCTTTTAACATACACATCTTTGTTTGAATAATTTGTAATCATTCTTTTCTTTTTTATTATGCTACTAATTAATTCAACTTATTTCCTTTCTCTTGCTTCCTTGCTCTTATGATTGTGTGGATTCAAAGGATATTCATCTTCACCATTACCAGATAAGGCGACTGTCTTTATTTCAAGGTTTTTAACATCACAGTACAATGTTGTGAAGGCTGATAAAAGATTGTTAATACCATTTTGGGTATCAAACAATACTTGGTGTTAACCAGTTTTGTGAACCAGGCCAAATGCAATCCGAAAGGGACTGGATTTAACATTTCTGACATGAAGACTTGATCTAATATTTTTGGTCAGTAAGATTTCAACACAATCTAACACTTTAAAATAAACTGTTGCCTGCCTAAAAACAGCATATGAAAACACATCCCCTACTGTATGGGTCTTTGTCTGAAATCACAGTTTAAACACAGTTTATAAAAAAGCAGGTGTGAACGTACCTCTTCCGTATGCTTTCGATCGCCATTACTGCGTGTTTGACTGCTTATCTAAAGGAACCAATGACAGATAAGTCAGCTGTTTTGCCCTACAGTACCTGAGTTTCTTTGTTACTTCTCTTAATCATTTAACCAGGGGTGGGGCTAAAGTATGAAAAGTAGTGAAAAGTAAGTGAGTTAAGGAAAGGAAAGACCCACAAGAGGAGGAGGCTCTATTTGGCCTCTGTATAAATATACCTTGAATATCTATTGGCAGCTGACAGTAAACTAAAAGATTATATTAAAATGTTAGAATATGCCTAATCATTGTTTTCTGAGGAACCTGCTGCTTTATTGCAAGATATTGCACAACGCCTTTCTATGAGCTGCCTAGGTGGGCTAAAAGTAAATGTCAAAATGTCTGAGATGAGTTGAGCAAAGTAAGCACACTCCCTGTTCACAGTGGTTTCTGACCGCATTTCCCTCTCAAAACTTAAAATACAAATCAGGAGTTTTTGGTGAAGAATGAACTGATATGTTTGAAAGAGCGGTGAAGGAAGCTTTTTAAAAGATATGGAGATTCGAATATATTCATTTTACTTTATTTCTGTTTCTATGCTTATCACTTCCTTATAATCAACTAAAGTAAACAAAAAGCAGAAACTAGTAGCTGCCAAGTCAGCTTGAAAAAGTGTGAGCGTTGAAAGTGTTCAGATTGTGTGTGACTTATGTGTGTTATTTTGAACATAATCACTGTATTCTTTAGGTTATGGTAAAAAGTAATTTAATAAATAGTATTATTATTATTTTTTAAAATCATACCAGTATTGACTTTTAACAGAACAAAGCCATATTGCCACATTTTAGGCTAAAACCTTGAAAACTGTTGATTTACAAAGATTCTGTTGCAGAAATATTAAATTCTGTGTTTAGGCACATTTTAATGCAAACATTCCAGTATTTTCAGGTTTATTTACTCTTGCAGAAACAGAATAATGAAACAAATCTTTGGGAATGCTGGACTGGACTGGGAATGTTTTTTTGTGTGTGTGTGTGTGGAAATAAAACTAAAAATGTCCAAAATATATGCTCAAATTAAAAAAAAAAAAAAAAAAAAAAACTCTGAGAGAAGTTTTAATTGACCGCTCGCAAAGAGCTTGAGTGACAGGCGATCTGACCAATCAGAACGCGGATATTATGTGCCGCCGCTGCTATCCGCCATCTTGCCCGACAGCTACAGCCAGTCACCATAGAAATATACATGTTAAAACAGGGAAAATAGATCGACTGAATTGAAACTTTTTCAATATACCTAAATATAAAATTGTGTGGAGGGTTAAGCTGTGCTGTTGTTGGCTGCCATAGTAACGACAATAAGCCATAAGGAATAAGGAATTTCTTTAAAGTACATGTTTTGCATACCAGAAAATCTGTCATGTCTGGCACTGTATGCATGGGCTTGCAGCGCTCAAGTTAAATACTGAGTGTTAAATAATAAAATATGTTAAACCGTATGCTCTTATCATTCTGTGGACAAAATCCTGTGAACTTCATGCTGAATGGGAGTTTTATATGCACATGTGTGCTCATCTGTTTTCAGTGCAGCTATAACCTCTCGTCGCTTCATATTATCTTCCCACTCATTAAACTAAGACAGCTCCTTTACTGCAGAAAAACGGTCACTGCGACACTCTAAAGTGATGAAACTATGGCGCTATGTACTTTTTAAAAACCATTTTCATAGGTTTCACATTATATTGTCGGCTCGGAAAATATGTAAATGTAAATGCCCAGTAGCTGCAGCTGTTTCTCTTCTAGCCACAAATCAGACAGGAGAGCAGATTAACTTCGGTGGACTTAAACTTGAAAAATGGTGTGTTAAAATGCTTTCTGATGTTTATTCATGTTCATTTTGTGCTTTAAGTAAATAAAAGACTATCGGTTCACGTGTTAGAACCATAGACTGAGGCAATACAGTGATCTGTCACGACATATTGAAGAGCCACAAAACGGTATTTATTGTTTGAATTTCTTTAAAAATGACTCAGTTTAAAAGCTGAGGGTCCTGAGACCTTGTTTCATATCAGAAGTAACCTCCTCTGTCTTCTCTGTCGGTGTGTTGTCAGTTTCCTCTTTGATCTGCGATGTATTTTTCACTGTGTGAAAACATGATGTGTAGTGTGAGAGCGGCATTGTTTGTCGGTCATGGCAACAGTAACTAAGGGTGCATCTTAATTTTTAGGGGGCATCTACATGTTTACCTGGCTGACCTCAGATCATTAACATGTGAACAGAGCACTCAGTGTGAGACGGGATCACATTAGCGATAATGAGGTGAAACAGGAGAAACTGTTCCTCTCTTTGCTTTCATACTGATTATATAATCAGAGAATATTTGTTTTCAATTTGAATTTGTTTATTTAAAAGTAGACATTTCAAGCTTTCTATACATATGTATTATGTATGTGAGGCACATATTCACTGAGATTCAGGTTGTTTTATTCATGTGCCTGTGAAGAAAGTTCCCGGAGACCGAGATGGCAGAGAGCGCACCCTGTTTGTTTTCTTTATTTTACAAAAGCACATTGTTTTGTTGTTATTATGACTATGTACATACAAAAGTAGACCCTTTGTGGTTTCAAACGATGCCATACTCATATCTGTATTTTTAGTTCTTTTCGTGGTCATCAAGAAAACATGACAAAACATGCCAGCTCAGTCTTCGACCCCAAAGATTATTTTCTAATCATTACATTAAAATCATTCTTAAATAATCTTAGTATTATATCAGCGTGAACTTGATCCTTCTCCCCAATTCACAGGACAAGATTTACACCAGAAAAGAAATATTCATCATTTTGCTTAGCTAAAAAATACATAATTATTTTAGACACAAATGATTGCACAGTGTTACAACATTTAAAAAGTTTTAGATATTGTAATTGTACTAAATAATGTGATTTGTTTTCAATTTTTTATTAATAATTAATGACCTCTTGGGTGATATTACTATCTGATGCAGAATTAAATTGTCTATAGCTTTCATTTTTTACAACTTTACAGCTACAACTTTACAGTGTGAATTTCACTTACATTGTAGTAGGGTCGCTTTGTGAAAACATCTAAATGGTTAATTATAGATATAGTAAGACAGAAACTCACCTGTTCCCCACTCATGTTGGTCTGCTGTATTCCCTGAAAAGGTAAACAGGCGTCTCCAGAGACTAGTGTAAATTGACCGATAGCACCATCTGCTGTTTTTGGAAAAGGAAGTTGCTCAATTGTAGCTGTGAGAAAATCTGCCAGCAAGCATTTGTGAGAAAATCTCCCAGCACGCATTTGTGAGAAAATCAAGTCAAGTTTCCTCATAAAAAGGAAAATGAGTCTCACAGTTGTAAAACACAATACATATATTTGTCCATACCTCTGCATTTTCTCTCAAATAGATTTTTGTATTTGCAAATCACTTCGCGTTTGTTTGAAAGTCAAGTTTTTCTTTGCAAAGCAGATTGTGTTTATTTTCAAAACGCTGGATTTGTTTGATGAATATTGTCACAAAATTCGCTCCATACTCGTACAGCCAACCGCGCTGGAGAAACTGCGATGACCGTAACCTGTGTCCGCTCGCAAATCACTCTTGCTGTAGCCTACTTTGATAGGCTATACTGCTTCAAGTCAGATGCTGACTGATCTGCTCAAATCAAACACAACTTTATGCGCTCTGCAGACAGTGCACCCATGCTCCTCCAATTAATTATCTATTAACGGTTTAAATAAATAAGTTCGTTAAGAAAACTGAGGGGGCACAAATTCTTTCTGAGGGGGCAATGCCCCCTTTGGCCCCTCCTGGCGCCGGGCCTGCTAGAAATCCATTAGTCCGTGATGAAAAGCACTCTGCGCTGCTGGCTGTGGATTACCGTTTACCTTCACTAAACGCTGCTTTGAAGTCCTCGTTTTATGATTTGGATATTTAAATAGCCAGAATTCAAACACGATTCAAGCAGCCAAGCAATCCTATTTCTAAATGACAGCTTGACAAGTATGATCACAATGTAACATTCAAATCTGCATTCACGCTGTCGCTGACACAAAGAGAGGAGTTAATATATGAAACATCTTTACAAAGTCTTTTGTATCTTTATTTTTGTGTTACAAACATGCAAATAATCACAGAAGTACTGGGATAAAAGTTTATAGTTTGAATATATACACTGTTGTCTGCAGTAGCGATCAAAATATTTTAAATCACTTTTTGCAAGTGACTTGATTTAAATCAGGGGTGCCCAATCCTAAAATTAAATAAAATATTAATAATAAAATTAAATAAAATTAAATAAAGATTGTATCCATTACAATGTAACACCAGTAGGTGGAGACAGTTGACTTAAAAAGAGATTTGTTCAAAAAAACGCTTTCATTCAGGAATGAAACAGGAGTTAAATCATTCGTTCAACTTGATTTCATTGTATATTGAATATATTTTATAGACTGCAGAAATTAGCATTTTGTCAGAACCTCTAGTAAATTACTCTGGGTGGTTTGCAGAACTACAACCCGAATTCCGGAAGTGTTGGGACGTTTTTTAAATTTGAATAAAATGAAAACTAAAAGAATTTCAAATCACATGAGCCAATATTTTATTCACAATAGAACATAGAGAACATAACAAATGTTTAAACTGAGAAATTTTACAATTTTATGCACAAAATGAGCTAATTTTAAATTTGATGCCTGCTACAGGTCTCAAAAAGTTGGCACAGGGGCAACAAAGGGCTGAAAAAGCAAGAAATTTTGAAAAGATTCGGCTGGGAGAATATCTAGCAACTAATTAAGTTAATTGACATCAGGTCTGTAACATGATTAGCTATAAAAGGGATGAATTAGAGAGGCAGAGTCTCTCAGAAGTAAAGATGGGCAGAGGCTCTCCAATCTGTGAAAGAGTACGTAAAAAGATTGTGGAATAAACAAGTGTAAAACTTCTCCGTTTAAACATTTATGTTCTCTATGTTCTATTGTGAATAAAATATTGGCTCATGTGATTTGAAAGTCTTTTAGTTTTCGTTTTATTCAAATTTAAAAATGTCCCAACATTTCTGGAATTCGGGTTGTATATTTTAATATTACAAATACTAACAGTAGTAGTTCGATGGCAGCTATATTAGCCTATATATTTTTTAAGCTATGACTAATTGATTTTTGGAATATAGATCACGATTCTCCCACGACTCTGAAAATGATTTTTTAATGATTAAACGTGCATACATATCAGTAGCTTTGCATTTTTGTAGCCCATGTCAAATTTGTACCAGACCTCAAAAGTAACCCGGGCCTGGCCCGGACGGCCCCCCGCTTCCATGACCCATGATCCAACACACATTTATTTATTGACAGCAATGGCATAGACAGAGTTAGCGCCAAAACACAGACATCTAAAGATTTGTTTCTCTGGTGCATAAGGTAAATACTGTAAGACAATCAACTGGTTCTGTTAAGGCCGGGACACACCAAGAGTTTTTCAGGCTATTTTTTCTATGCGTGTTCAACGTCAGTTTGCCCAATTCTCGAGTGAGAACTCTGATTGGATGTTCAGTCTGCAAGTGAGTCAGTGCCCGAGAATTGAAGCGAAAGTTATTCAAATGAGTAAGTAAATAGCCTAAAGGTGGCACAGGCAGAAGGCTGTTCTCATGTAACCTGATTACCCAAACATTCCAGTATGCAAATATTTTTATAACAGAACTGCTTAAAATGAGTAAAGTTATCAACATAACTGATATTCAAAATGGTAAGCAAGCGCTGCTTTGTTTACGTTTCCTATATCCGCTTATCTCGTATATCTGGTTTTGGTTTCTATTTTTGAATAATGAATATATACTATTGATAGCTGCTGATATAGACAGCTAATTCCTCTCACACGGGCGCAGAACACATGTGTTAGTTTGCAGACGGCTGTAGAATGTGTGGTGTGTTCAAGCACACCTTTGGCTTTTGTCGCCGCTAATTCTTTGAAGTCGGCTTGGTGTGTCCCGAAACAAGAGCCGAAAAGGAGAGTGAAGGCTTTGTGAATTTGAATATGGAAAGTATAGACACACATACACAAACACACACATATGCATATATACACACATATACATGTATATAGGATATATTTCCTCTTCAAGGAAAGTGTATCATAGCCAGTTCACAGAAGACGTGTTGTGTCTTCTTTTTGCTCATTCCTGTTCCTTGCATGATGTTTTATCATTGATTTGTGTCTCTTCACACTTTGCCAGAACTCTATTATCTGCTTCGTTGACCTTGCAATTGTAGTAATGACCTTGGAAAGGTCGTGACCTTTAGAATCCTTCATATAGGTTCGAAACTGAGAAGGATCTGGAGCACGTGAGGGTTTTATGCCCAACCGTTTCAGACACGTGCCCACATATGCATCCTCTATATTAAATGGCTTCATGTCCTTGGAAGCCTCAACTATTTTTTTGGGAAGATCATTGGAGATCACATATCCTACTCCCAAAACATATGTGGGGTATTTCGGTTCAGGGTACAACTCCTCTGAGACGTAATATTTTGATTTTTTGTTTCTAATGACATTCTGGTTCCACATCAAAAATCCTGTGATGTAGTTCTGTCTGGGTGTGTTGGGTGACAACAGGAGGCTCATCAGGTTCTCCAGGTTTATGTACATGTCAGAATCAACCTTCATAGCAAAAGCTGCTTGAGGGCAACGAGTGGCCAACCAGTCCATGATCACCATCGTCTTTATGGTCAGATTGAAGTAGGAGTCCACAAAGTTGCTCTGCAGTAAATCTCTGTGTTGTTGACTCTCTTCCTCCAGCTGCTGTTGAGCTTCAGCTCCTCCAGTCAAACCCACCAAGAACAGAGTCAGCACTGCTTTTCCCTGCACTGAGCTCTCATTCCCCCATGTGCTCCGGATGGTGTTACGAGCCTCCAGCTGATGGGGGGCCACAGGCACCATCAAGACCAGGAACGGATCCTGCTTACATTTATCAGGTTCATCTAGGATGAAGTGATAGTTGCTTGGATGAGCCACATGATGATGCACTGAAATGTGATTTTTTAGTGCGGTAGTTGTTTGAATGATTTGTGGAGTAGTTAAAAAATTCCAGAGAAATTTTTTGCCAGACAAGCCCTCAGTCACTACATTATAGGACTGAGTTTGATTTACAAGGTTAAACCAGGTGTGAGGATGTTTGACTAGATTAAATGAGAAAACGTAGATACAAGAGATGACAAACAATGATAATGTCAATGTGACCAGCAGAACGAATCCTGTTTTAATGTGACATATTAAATCTCTATCCTGAGCCAAACAGCACCTGAGAAAGAAAGAGAAACAAAAGGTTAAATGTCTGTACAATCTCCTTCAGATTTTTTTTGACACATATAGTCCTAATTATATTTCTGAAAATATGAATCTTTTGAATAGTACTACACTTTTAATGTTTTATCTATTTATCCGGCAAGCTTTAAATGTAAAAGTGAATATTTCGAGACTTAAGTAAGCTTGAGTGTATGAGTAACGATAACACCACCACAAATTCTGATTCTGAAAACCCACCGCTGATCATTTGCAAGTGCAGTTTTTGTGTGTATTTGACATTCAAATATGTTATGATGCTAATCATTCATATAATAAGCTGTTTATTATCTACAGTACTAAAAGTGACTGTACTGGTTTTCCCTGTCTCTCTTACGCTAAAAACGTTTTATTTATTTTTAATTAAATAGTATTGTACAGGTCAACATACATTTTTAAAACAAAGAAACATGAGTTTGGGACACGTCTTTTTCCTAAGTTAACAATTTTTGTCATATTTTATGCATTTTGGCCAGTAGTGTACAGTTGGTCTGCTACACTCAGGTGTTGTTTCCAGTGTTATTGTTAACGGAATCTAAAACTACTAAAAAAAATAATTTTTGTGACTGAAATATTTTAAAGTTTGAAGTAAAAAACAATATTTGAAAGTGGAAGTAAAATATAAATATTAGATGAAAAACTATGAAAAGCTTGGAAATTAGAAATGTTGCTCTGGCAGATAACTTAAGTTTAAGTACTAAAATTACCAAAACTAAAACTGAAATAAAAATAAAGCTAATTAGAAATATTAAAAATAATAATAATAATAATTAAAATGAAAAAGCACAACAAAATAAAATTAAAATGAAAACTAAGAATCCAATAACTGTGACCACTGTCAGTTTTAACATGCAGCAATGTACTGTAGGTGTTGTATTGAGATCAACAGAAATGTAGACTATCAAAATTATATATATATCATCATATATCGTCATCATTATATATATTATATCATATATATATATATATATATATATATATATATATTCTTTAAAATCTACACTTTACATATAGAACGATACCAACAAAGCTCTGATTAGTCCCTAACTAGTCCCATTCCTGGACTGTGTCCGTATGAAAAGCACAGTTTATAGAGCAAATAAAAACAGGGGTGAACGTACCTCTTCCACATGCTTCCGATCGCCATGACTGCGCGTTAGACTGCTTTTATAAAGGATCGCTGAAAGATGCATGTTATTTTTTTCCGAGTTGCTTGTTCCTTCTCATGAACTGTGGGTGGGGCTTAAACATTTTCCAATATAATTATAAGAGGACTTTGCACAAATTACTTTTTAAAATTTATTATTATTATTATTATTATTATTACATTTTGAGATAAACTGTTACCTAATATTAAATTGCTAAATTACTATACTCTTAAACAGTTTTTCCACACATTTTAATTTGCCAATTTCTCTGAAAGCACTAGGGTGAATTTAGTGAAACTATATACCTCACCAAAGCCAGAAGTTCTGGTTCAAGATCACAAAAAATCTGACACATTAACTCTTTGAGATGTTTATTCTGGTGGAACAAAATATGCTGCTCTGCTACTTTTTTTTAACAGTTTGTCCCTCACAGAGAACAGAGGTGTGTGTGTACGCCAAGCCATGTGTGAGGCCAGATGAGGCCATATGTGAATGATGCTCTTCCTATTTTCTGTAGTATAATGACTGTATAAACATTATATGAAATACTGGTTGGATTTTTTTTGTAACTATAAACACTGAAAAAAAAAAATGTCTGTAGTTCCCTTTACATGTCCTCCTATACAATAATAGTCTGGTTAAGAGTTAAAGGAACACTACTTTCAGGCGCTGCGTAATATCATTGCGCCTGCTGCACCCATGGTATGGAATGAGAGTATAGTTCCTAGCCATATCGGCCTAGAAAATCGCAACTTTTCATTTTCCGTCAGTCTTAATACACGATGTACCTACAGAAGAGTCAAGCTTTAAATAGGAAAAATATTGAATTTCTTTGGTCATTTTTGAGCGAGATGCTAACGGTCTAATCCGATTCAATGATCTATGCTAAGCTAAGCTAAAAGTGCTACCGCCAGACCCGGAGATCGGCTGAATAGATTTGAAAACAGTAAAACTCAACTGTTTAACTCTTGGGGAGTTGTAAAATGAGCCTATTTTCAAAAAAAGTGGAGTGTTCCTTTAAGAATAAGCTTTCATTTGTTGAAATTAGTAAACAATTTTAGTTAACATCAACAATTTTAGTTAACTAACAATGCACAATGCTTCTATACTCTTAAAAATGAAGGTTCTTTATTGGCATTGATGGTTCCATAAAGAACCTTTAACACTCATGGAGCCTTTCCACTGTTTAAAAAAAAAAAAAAATTATGCATTTTGGCTGATCACTTACATGACAACAGTGTTTTGGGGGCATGAAAATGTAAACTTTTGAAAACAGGTTTCAAAGTGCACATTTTTGAAAACAATACCATTATTATCTCTGGAAACTACAAAAATGCAAATTTGTG
This sequence comes from Tor tambroides, assembly GCA_021397915.2. Taxonomy (NCBI): domain Eukaryota; kingdom Metazoa; phylum Chordata; class Actinopteri; order Cypriniformes; family Cyprinidae; genus Tor; species Tor tambroides. The sequence goes on from JAFVLL020041050.1 coordinate 28,560, forward strand.
AAAACTGACATCAGAATGCAAAACTCAATGGAAATATCACCCAAGAGTAAAATGTCAATGCAGACACTAGCAGAGAACTGCAAGTTGGTGGTAAAACACTGATAATGTCTACAAAGATGGTTAATCATTAAATTTTATTGGAAAAGTCATATTTAATGGTTTTCATGATTTTACATTTAAATGGTTGAAGAATTTAATTTTTAATAGAGGACAAGTTTGTTTGTTTTAAGGGTTGCTATTCTAGCAAAGCAAGCATACTCTGTGGGGTTCCTCAGGGGTCCATATCTGAACTACTACTGTTTCTTATCTATATAAATGACTTATCGAATGTTTCAAATATTCTTACTCCAGTAATGTTTGCTGATGATACAACCTTAGTTCTCTCGCTTTCAAATTTCAATTCACTTGTTAAGAATGCAAATAATGGTCTAATTGCTTATGCTAATGGTTTCAGAGATAAACAAATTATCTTTAAATATAAAAAAATCGAATTTTATTATTTTTAGTGGTAAAAAGTATACCCTAAGGAGTTACCCAAATTTACCATAATACCAAACTATTGAGTCTATTGCAACAAGTGTCAACCTCAAGAGTTTTTGTTGATGAGACTTTGCGTTGGAAGGAACAAGCTGACTATGTGAGAAGAAAAATTTTTACGTTTAACTATAACTTAATTTATCCGTATCTGTCATATTGTAATATAGTTTGGGCGAGTACATGTCCTACTTCTCTTCAAAAAATATTATCCTTCATAAGCGTTTTATTTGTAACCCGCATATACTTCATCTGCTTCTTTATTTCATAAACTTCAGATTCTTACTATTTATGGTATCAATATTTTTCAAATGTGTTTTCATGTATAAAATATATATTTAATGTTGTTATAAAAATGTATAAAGTATGGATCATTTTAGTACTGCTTTGTAATTGTGGTTTTTGCTTTTTGTTTTTTTTATGCATTTTATGTACCATATAAGGTTTGTTATTAGAGTATTATTTCTGGGTTTTTGACAAAACTAAAGCTCTTTTGTCTCCCTCTGGTGGCTGAATATAGTGATTCTCCAATGAAGGACAATAGCTGACTTTAGCCAGCAGGGTGGTGCTCTGACACACTGAAAAATGCTTATGTATTTCATACACCATGATTGTAACATTTAACTGACACAATCAGACACATTAAAAATTATATGAATCATGTATTAACAATTATTAATTCTTAACAGAGCAATGCCGTTCCTTGAATTTAATAACATTTTCTTGAACCCAACCTACTATTATAAAGTGTACCCAAAACAGAGCAATAAATAACAGAAATGTTTAATATCAAAATACCCCCACCTCTCAAAATTTCACAGTCCCAACCTTTTAAAACAAAGGAACGGGACGTATATTTTTGATTGATTTAACCATTTTAATGAAACGCATCCATTGCGGTATCCAAGATTAGTTTGTTCAGGATGCCTTTCGGATTTTGTTTTGAGCAAATTCTTCAGCCCAGTGCAAGATGTCTGTAATATCTGTGAGTTTGGCTGCTTTTCCTACACCTTTAGCCACATCGGTTGAGCCGTCTGCATTTCCTCCCAAGCGTGCACACACAGAATGAGCCCATTTAAGGGCTGAGCCACTGGCAGAGCCCTAGGAAGAGAGTATGAAGACAATCACATATCTGTGGTTATATCATAGTTGTGAGATTTTGTGTGTGCTGTACCTTGGGTACTTGGCAGGCACAAAGCACCTTCCCTGACAACTGCAGGTGAGACAACAACATAACCATGGAGTCTGGAGTACTCTTGCTCAGCTGGAGCACAGTCTTCATCAGCACCTAAATAAGATTACATGTATACAAACTGTTTATATCTGACACGAATACAATCATCAAACATCACCACAAAACATAGTAATTACCGATATTGAGTCCGTATGGATCAAGTCCACCACCACAGGTTTATTAGAGTGTTTGACCAACAGCTCTTTGGCTTTCAAGGCAGCCTGAAGCAGGGAAAAAATTAATAAATAAATTAAAAAAAAACAAACAGATAACAACAAAACCTCACAAAGCAGATATGACAGAAATGACTACCCAGCGACTTACTTTTTGGGCATCATTTGATAGGCATCATCAGTGTTGGGTAAGTTGCTCAAAAAAGTAATCCACTACAAATTACTAATTACTACTTTCAAATTTCAAATTGATTACATTACTGATTACTTCATGTAAAAAGTAATGAGATTACTAATTACTTTCTAGTTCCTTTAAAAAAACATATCAAACCTAAAAAATATACTGCAAAGTGAAACATATAGTTCTTTGAGTAATTTAATGTTGAAACATATGTGAAATCAAGTGCAACATTTTGAAATACGATAGGCAACCTTTCATTACATCTAAATGTTGTATAACTCGGCATCCATTTTAGCTCACATTCCCCAGTTATTTATTAAAGGGCATGCACATTAACTAACACTGCCACGCAAAACATGATTATAATATGCATTTTAGAATCAACAAAATGCATTAAAATGCATTTTAAAATACATCTTTTTTTCTTAACTCTGCATTTGTAACTTAAGTAACATAATTATATTTACATTAGTAACTGTAATCAAATTACACAAACCTAAAATGTAATGCATTACATTACTGTGTTATCAGCAAAAGTAATTTGAATACAGTAACGTGTATCCACCTTATTCTTCAACGCGGAAGTAAGCCGTTTTCTGTGAATGTGCGAGACTTCCGGTTCACAAGCCGCCGTAGAGAAATAACGAGAAGAATAACAAAGTGCAGTAAATGGTAAAACTGCTTGCACTACAAACCAGTGTGTTCATAATTAAGATAATACATTAAAATAATACGGTAAGACTCAACAATTTGCAATATCAAGCAGCAAAACGAGTTGTTTTGTACAGCTAAAAATAGCTGGAAGCGGATGACACCGGAAGCCAGACACATTAAATTTACAAATGGCGGCGCCCGCTCTATCGGGAAAAATAAGGTGGATACTGTGTAACGTGTTATACCCAACTCTGGGCATCATAAGTCCTATTCGGACGGGGCTAGTTTTACAGGGGGTCGTTAGAGAAATTTGTGTTTCATTTTGCGATTTTAATCACGTCTGAATCTGCCACGTCTGTTTTTCTCACACAACCTCTGTAATAATTCGAGAGCAAATTACCTACTGTTTTTTGGCAAACTCAGTGATCCTCTGAGAAAACTATAATCCACTCCAAATGCTTGGTGTAAATATGTCAAAGCTTTGCAGAGATACAGCCTCAGATGTAACGAAAAAACGAAAAATGTTTTGTATATCGACACGAAATCCATAACTTTTTGCCAGCATGGTCTGAAGATGATCTGAGTCAAATTTGGTGAAAATCGGACTGACGGACTAGGATTAATTCGAAAAAGCATGTTTTCAGCATAATTCAAAATGGCGGACAGGAAATTCAGCCAATTATGGCATAATTAGTATCGATGTTCTCGGCATGATCCAAGGAATCTATCAACATCAGTCTCATTACAATAGATTAATGTAAACAAAAGTTATTAGTATTTTTCGAAATTTCATTATAACTTTTGTCTGTGATTACTGACAATATTTTTTCACAATGTGTTTCCTTGTGTTTTTTTGGCCAACATGAACTGCCGTAGAAGCTCTTACCGCACGCATTTTTGATATGTTTGCCTCCTGGCAAAGAAATAAAAATAATAATAATAAAATCAACAGCCAAATCACGGAACTTAAACTGTTAAGACTGGCAACTGTAATATCAGCGTTAGGCAAGATTACTCACCTTCCTTTCTGCACTCAATTACATAATGTTTTAATTACATATGTACCTTTACAAAAATTAAATTATAGTTTTACTACAAATAATAAAAAAATAGTTAACCAAAAGTAACCACAAATTAACTATGGTTTTGCTATACTAGCCATAGCTTAATCATGGTAGGCTATTTGTAGTAAACTTGTGGTTATACTAATGGTAATCAATCCGAATGATACGCAATGCACGCATACAGAGCGCGTGAACCCTGCAACGTCCAGATGTTCAAAACAGACCCTCCCACCTCCATAATAATTATGTAGATGTTAGTCCCATCTGAATTAGTACATGAAGATCACAGACTTTAGGTGATAAGAATCGAAACTCAAACGTAGCTTAGAAAACTAGTTCCGTCCAATTAGGGAGTTATTGGAAGTTAGAATTCGTAATGGCGGCGCTCATCATTTACTCAGGAAAAAGGTCTATAGACTGAATTTTTAGCCTATAGACGTGTCTACCTCTTTGATCTCCAATTTTCTTATGGTGTTGTTACTAGTCTTCTGCATTGCTTTCAGCCGAGTCTTCAACTCTCGCCTCTGCCATTGTGGGATAGGCGTGATATCAACTGCCTAAAACGCATCACACATAGGATATAGACCAATGAAATTCATACATCATGAACTGAATCTGCAATGAAGATGAGCAGTTATGGAGAGTTACGTACGTTCATTAGGAGTCCAACTTCTTTAGAGAGCCTCTGTGCTGCTGGTATAGACAGGGAGCTTGCAGCTCCTACCTGGACCACCAGAGACTCCAACTCCTCTTGCATGTCTTGTGCCGTCTCACGAGCCTGAGTCACAGGAACAGTTAGTATCACAGAAATCGAACTGGTATGCAAAAGCAGATTTTGATTTTCAAACCTTTTTGGCTTCATCTCCAGTAACAGCAAGGATACGGCTAATGCCTTTCACCATCTGTCGCTCAGACACAATAACAAAGTCCCTAATTGCTCCCGTCTTCAATAAATGCCTGATAAAAACAACAATATATTGGTGACCTTGGCTTCAGCTTGGAAAAAGCCAAATGTTTTGGTGGTTTGCCCAAAGGACAGGTTGCCAACCCTGTTCCTGGACTTTATTGCTTTATTTTTAAAACTACAGGCTGGTGTGTTGGAGCAAAGTTGGAAAGGCAGGAAGAAGTAGCTCTCCAGGAATAGGGCTGGCTACCCTTGTTCCCAAAGAGTTCCAGCAGTTTTGGAAGATCCTTACGTGCCACAGCAAAGCTCCACTGAAGCTTGTTCAATGCTGTTTGAGTTAAACAGCATTTTAACCCTTTTTTACATTTGAGCCCCTGCTCCTGAGGAACTCTCTGCATGTGCTTGTATACATTGGATTGATTTTAAAAACTTTAAAGTGTGCACCTAGCACTCGGAAGGTACAAGTATCAGATCAGGATTGGGTATGGGCAGATACTCAATATTAAATGACTTGGATCAGATTGGGGGCATAATAAACTTGATCGGGACATCCCTAGATGTTGGGTCTCCAAGAGAAGGATTGGACTCCCCATTTTACATCCTCAAAATATATATACCTCTAGGGATACAACAATCCAATTTTCAATATTGGTGTTATATGGACAAAATATTTTTAGTTAGGTCAGACAGGACAGATCCAAATCCGATACTGTGCATTATGGTTGTTAAACTCAATCTTCAAAAAGGACAAAACAGTATAATAAAATTACCATATATGTTTTTTGTAAAGTATATTCCAGGTCTTCAATATAAAATATAAGACATTCGATAGCTTTATTTGAAAAAACATAGTAAATTAAGTTGTTAAACTTCCCTCTGCAGCAGTCATGTTATTCATCAGCATGGTAAAACTCTCCAAGATGTTCCAATGTTGCCATTATTATGCAAAATCTAAACATAAAGGTCTGTGCTTTTGTTTAAGGACTTTATTTTGCTGTAGTTTATTGGTGATTCTGAATGGTGTGGTACTTGTAAAGAAAAGGCTTGATAAACTGTTGAACAGATGAAATACACTGGGAGTTTCTCAAACAGAATATCTCCTCTCTTTGTACTCTAACTCTTACAAACTTTTCATTGAGAACAAGGCTCACCATGACTTAAAGTCATTGCTTTAAAGCATATCATTCTGTGCCCTGGAGCGTATAAGCACTTTGTGCCGCTCTGCATTGGAACCTTTCAAATAATATAAACGTTTTGCACAATTTGTACAGGACAAGTTTATATTGGTATCAGATTGGCATAGCCATCAGTTGATTTTCAAGGCTGCCGTATTGGAAATGAGAAAGTGGTATTGAGTCATCCCCATTTACCTCATCTATTGTTCTCAGACCCGTAATCTGTTTAGCTTTGGACAGAGGGATCTCCTCTACATACACCTCTGCATTTTGACGAATGATGTTCTGGACCAACTCTTCAACTTGCTGTAGCTCAGACACACTCAGGGAGCCCTTTAAACAAGCAAATGCAAATGTATTAGACATTTTGGAAATCAATTAAATCACCAAGGCAGCCACTCAGCCATTGTACCTTCACGCTGAAGTCAAAGCGGAGCCGTGAGGCGGTGCAATGAGACCCTCGCTGGCTAACAGAAGGACCTAGCAACTCTCGCAGAGCAAAGTTTAGCAAGTGTGTGGCCGTGTGCTTGACCATGCAGCCCATGTGGTTAGCCTGGAGTTGGAAATGCAACACTTACTGTAAGGTATCTGCATAATGTATTACCATGCTGTTGGTACTTTTACTCCTACAACTCCCACCTCATCCAAATGAAGTTGCACTTGGTCTCCAGTTCTCAAAGTCTCTGCTGCTGTGACGTACCACATAACCCCCAGCTAGACGGACAGACTTTATAGGGAACAGCACATCCTGTAAAGCATAAGCATAATGGTGAAACTTGTGCTTATACATAAAAATAAGACATCTCAAATGGGATGTGATCAATAACCTGCAGTCCATCCTTGGTGAAGTAACCCTGGTCATGCGCCTGTCCACCCTGCTCTGCATAAAAGCTGGTCTGGTCCAGAATCACACCACAGCACTGACCTTCACTCACCTCTGAAACCAGAGACCCGTCACAGTAGAGTGCCAGGACTGACGCTTTGCAAGGCTGAAACACTGACAAAGAAAAATGGGTCAGGATCCTCATTAAAGTCTTATACTGTGTCCAAACCACGTGTGCCATTAAGTCATAAGCAATAAATCCAGTCACTTTCATATTAATGATAGTTTTTGTTCTAACCACCTGAAATGCTAGCTCACTGGTCCAAATCCTGCTCCACCAAGCGACATAGTGGCTGCAGTGGCGGCGTTTCACAAAACTATAGGGTATGGCAGGGTGGGGTTTTCATAGGATAAATAAAACAATCCTATGGTATTGGGATGGAGATCTGCGTTTTGTCTGTCAATAGAATGGCTGTATCTGAGGCAGCAAGTGCATAGCATTATACGATTTCATCAACTTTTACAGGTTCTATAACATTTATTGTAGCTATATGGCTGCTTAGTTTTTCTTGTTGTTTAATACACTTGGCCAGAAACTCATGATATAAATGATGAAGTGCTCAGGATATTTAAAACGTACAATAGTATATTGGCTACAACTAGACAGCAAATAGCCTACTTCTCCGCTCTTCAAATTAAGTACAAAAAAGATTAGCCTTTACAGACATAGTGTTTGAGTAAAGAAAACGCTGTACTATTCAAACATCAGTAAGTTACTTCTTTACCCTTGCATTGTGAAAAAGCGGAGATCTGTCTCCTCCAGGCTGTGCGCGGTGCGTCAATCTTCATTGAGGCGGGGTGAAGTTAAGAGGTTTCGCTGTTATTCAAAATAATATTAATTAAATATGCTATGATGCTATGCTAAGTGATTTAACATGTTGTTATACAGTTATTGAGGTGTTTTCTTAATATTTTTGGTGTTTGGATTGTTTTGTAACATTGCCATTTGATTGCTAAGGTGTTATGACTGATTTTTAGCATGACTGATTAATTTAGCAAAGAGGTGTTCTGGGTGATTTTGTGTGTTGCTGCAGTTACTACGGTGTTCTGAGTGAACGTGCATGGTGTTTCTTAACTTATTGCTATGTTATTACTGAGGTGTTCCCAGTGTTTTTTAGCGTGTTGCTGTGCGGATACTGAGGTGTTCCGAGTGTTTTTCAGCGTGTTGCTGTGCGGTTACTGAAGTGTTCCGAGTGTTTTTTAGGGTGTTGCTGTGCGGTTACTGAGGTGTTCCCAGTGTTTTTCAGCGTGTTGCTGTGCAGTTACTGAGGTGTTCCCAGTGTTTTTCAGCATGTTGCTGTTAGGTTACTGAGGTGTTCCGAGTGTTTTTTTTTAGTGTGTTGCTGTGTGGTTACTGAGGTGATCCCAGTGTTTTTCTTTAGTGTGTTGCTGTGCGGTTACTGAGGTGTTCCGAGTGTTTTTTAGTGTGTTGCTGTGTGGTTACTGAGGTGTTCCCAGTGTTTTTTAGTGTGTTGCTGTGCAGTTACTGAGGTGTTCCCAGTGTTTTTTAGCGTGTTGCTGTGTGGTTACTGAGGTGTTCCGAGTGTTTTTTAGTGTGTTGCTGTGCGGTTACTGAGGTGTTCCCAGTGTTTTTCAGCATGTTGCTGTGAGGTTACTGAGGTGTTCCGAGTGTTTTTTTTTAGTGTGTTGCTGTGCGGTTACTGAGGTGTTCCGAGTGTTTTTTAGTGTGTTGCTGTGTGGTTACTGAGGTGTTCCGAGTGTTTTTCTTTAGTGTGTTGCTGTGTGGTTACTGAGGTGTTCCGAGTGTTTTTTAGTGTGTTGCTGTGTGGTTACTGAGGTGTTCCGAGTGTTTTTTAGTGTGTTGCTGTGTGGTTACTGATGTGTTCAGAGTGTTTTTTAGCGTGTTGCTGTGTGGTTACTGAGGTGTTCCGAGTGTTTTTTAGT
>JAFVLL020041052.1:0-31059 GCA_021397915.2 Tor tambroides
TATATATATATATATACTTAAGTTACATTATGATGTGTGTTAATTATCACACCTTGACAGACGCGAGACAGGAGATGACAGGCACAAAGTGGGGTTAAACAAAAACACAGTCTTTAATAATAAATCCAAGAGAAAACAAACTGAGAATCCAAAGACAGGTAAACAGACATGGTAATCATCCAATGGGCTGGTCACGTAAAGCAGTGCAACCATCAACAAAAACTGACAAACTCAAACAGACAGAAATTGAATTCACAGACTAAACAAGGATAATTAGCAAGGCACTGGTGATCTAACTAATGTAATCAAAGGGGAGACAGAAACTAGGTCAAAGAACAAAACGAGACAGGCAAACAAAGTCCAGACAGGGTGATGGTGTGACAGTATTGTTATAGTGGTAAGTTCCAACTATGTCTTGTAGCTCTGCATTATAGTAAAAAGGTTTGCCGTATTACTCATAAAATCAACATCATAAACATAAATAAAATAATAAAAAATAGCTGTATTTGTGCACCATAATGTGCTTTTTAAACTGAAATCTGTTTTGCTATATCTTGACTTTGAGAAACAATGACCTGCTTGAAGAAAAATGTAGAATTATTTTAATTTGGCATTTATGAGAGAGCTGGCATATAAGAAGAGTTTTAAAATTTATGACTGGTGTCTGATCTCACAAATATCTTCACAGTGAAGAACATTTACATCCAGAAGCATTCTGAAGCTGAAAATTGCTTGTGGAATGTCCCACCCAGAGGTTGCATTAAGCGAACATTTTCCGTCATTGACGGAATTTTTTTAGCAGTGACTGAAAAATCTGAAGGCCGTCCGTTACTTTGACAGATTACACTGAGGGTGATCTATTGTAATTAATAACTGTAATTCCCACCCCTGTCCAGTTGGTGGTGAGTGAGCTCCAGTGTGGCAGCAGAGCACGGGATCATCAGCTCCAGAACAAAAACAAAACTGTCAGGAGTCTTTTGCTATGTATTTGATTACGCACAGGCGAGTATCCACTAGTAAAGCGAAAGAGATGATCAGTTTACACTTTGCGTTGACACTTCACTTGATCTATCATGCCACATTAAAGAGTGCCAAAATGATATTTATTGCTTGAATTTCCTAATAAGATGGACAGAATTTGAAATATGAGACTTTGTTTCATATCAAAAGTAACAACGCAGCTTAGCCTATTGCGATTTACTGGATGGGAGGCGCACTATAATGTTTATTCATCAACTGAAAACAGCATAAGTCTACATGCTCGTCCTGTTGGTTTATTATTAAAAATGAAAATGTGAACAAAAATAAAATCAATTAAATGTGTTATTCTAATTAAAACAAGAAAATTAAAATGATGGTTAATAATAGATTATGACGGGATTTTTACTATCCTGTCCGTCAAAATGACGGACAATGTTAAAGTCTAACACAACCTCTGGTCCCGCCCCAACTGAAATTAGGCTTTTGATTGTTTTTCCACAGTGTCAGGTTTGTCTGTCTTGTTCATGTCTACAGGACAGTGCTCTGTCTACCAAAATATCCAGCACTTACACAGAAAGTGCAGTAGTTTGCTGGGTCAAATTCCAGCTCACCCTCATTGCAGCATTTGGACTTGGTTATGGATATTCATCTTTAGGTGAACAAACTCAAAAAAGTGATAATGGGCATACAGAATATGCCCCTGACAGCACTGGTATTTACCCTTTCCATTTACCATGCTGCTTCCTCTTCAGCTGCTGGATATTTTTAAATCATGAAAGAGGCTTTATACTGTTGGGGAGCTCTTGACCTGTAAGTAAAGGCACAGTCTGTCTGTGCAGAGCACTTCCTGTAAAGATCACTTTGGGCTTCCTTTCTTGGTGAATGAGTGTGCTTGTGTCTGTGTGTCCCTAAGGACATGAAGGTGCTTGCGTCCATCACCCTGCTTTAGTCCTGAGTGCACTTGACAGGTGACCTCAGCGTTACTGCGGTCAGACCAACGTGCACTTCCAGACACTGTAAAAGCCACAAAGTTTCTCTTTGCCTATACAGTTTTAACAGGATGATCACAGATAGGAATGAAATGATATCTTTCTATTGTTCTCTCTCTGCGTCTGTGTATTGTGTTGATGGTGAGCACAGTCAATTTATTCCATTTGGCAAGTCTTCAGTCATCGAATCTACAGTCAGACGCAGTCAGTGAGCCCTTTAGGCCTGCCTGGTGTTATACGGTCAGCTCCAGATGATAGACACACCAGAGCATTTATCTACAGTCCTCCCCCCGCTCAGCTAATTTGTTTTTAAATGAGTTTGTGGCACGAGTCGTCCCTTCTGTCTCTTTTTTTGGGTGTCTGTCTTTCCGTCTCTCTGAGATGTTGAATATCCATTTGCCTCTCCTGTGGGGAATAAAAAAAAGGTGTGTTTTGGATGCTGATCCTAAGCATGAGACAATGTTGTCACCACCATTTTAGGTAAATAAGTAGAAATAAAGAAAGATAGTAAAATAACGTAGAATTACTAAGTAGAATGAAAGAAATATTAAATAAAAAATAAATGAAATGAAATGAAAAATAAATAAAATTCAATAAAATATGATTAAATAAAAAGTATGTACAATTCAATAAAATACAATTACATAAAGCAAATATAATTAAATAAAAATTAAATTAAATTAAAAATAAATTCAATATTTATATATAATATATATATATATATATATATATATATACATATAGACACACACACACACACACACACACACACACACACACACACATATGTGTGTGTGTGTGTGTGTGTATCATACATACATACATACATACACAATACATACATAACATACATACAAAATACAGACACAATGTATGTTTGTATGTATATATGTATGTATCTGTGTGTGTGTTGTTTTCCACTATAAAACATTGAAACATCCTTAAAAGAAGGTAGTTTTGCTTGAGAATCACAACTGCATAAGAAGTGTTTTCAGGGGATATATCTTGAATTAAATCTATAATTGGGGGTAAAGTTGCAAAACTGTCATTAAAGCAATGTCACAATAATAGAAACAATTTAATGGTGCTAAAATAGGTTAATTTTCTTCATTCCATATTTTGCAAAAATATAATTTCTTATTTCTCTGTTTTGATTTTCAGGTGAAACATGACCTGGACATGTTCTTGACAGGCTCATGAGAATCACTATTAAAAAGCAGGCCATCAGCTGTCAACATTGTGTGCACTTGAGCAAGACACTTCACCTCAGGTTCCTCCAGAGGTTTGTCCTGTATGTGTGCTGTAGGTCATCTTAGATAAAAGCATCCACTAAGTGTCTTTCTGCTTGTGTAAGAAGCACCTGCACTTGTTGGGTGATCTGACAACATTCATACGTTTACACAGTCACAGTATGTCCCATTTTAGAATCTGAAACCAGATTATTTCAAACCAGGATATTTGGTCTGGAGAAATGGTTTTCAGCTGTTTTTTGGCTTTAGGAACCAGACTTGACATCAAGTGTAAGCAACATCAAGCAGTTCATTTTTTTGTATTTTTGCATTTAGCATTGATTTTCTAAACCAGGCTCCTTGGATTGTACCTATACATACAATTCACTGCATTTTCCAGGTGAAATGAATGAGAATTGCCAACATTGTTTTTTCTTTTCGCACACAAAACATGATTACATGGGCAGCTTATTGATAAATAAAGCCTTATTTTCATGCAGTTTCTTGCACAATTTTATGTTATGACCTCAAAAACACTTTTATCATAGTGCATGATTTGTATACAAATACATTTTGACATTTGTATCACAACCAGCTTCATATGTATTATGTCTCCATTTGTAGGCTATGTCTTTTCTGACATTGTAAACTTGCTCGGTAGCTCACCCGGTATAGCATTGCACTTGCAATGCAGATCACTTGGGTATGAGTCCCATCCCCCCTTTTTTCCCCTCCATTTTGAAAAGAATGTCATTGAATGTGGTTCCAATTTCTCAGTTTCCAAAAGCTGCGCCTTTTTAGCATAAAAACCCTGGTAGCTTAATTGTTTTATTAAGGAAATTCACAAGTGCTCAATCAGTGCCATTTGTTATCAAAGTTTGACAGTGGAACTGGGCCTTTCATTTTAAATACACAATCCATATAAATGGTTAAAACCTTGATTTTTGAGTACTCAACACAACAAATATTCTACCAGAAAAGAAGTGAAAACTAACTGCATTCAGTCTACTGTACAGCAGTACACCACAGTTGATTCTGACTGCAGAAGACATCTGACTGAACGTTTCTGCAAACACTGAGTCATTGTATTGATCACCATCATATGCTCTTTGCCTTTTCCTCTGCGAATGTGCGTCAAAGCCCGGCATGAGTCCTCAGAGGAGTCATGATCTCATGATTTGAGTTTAGCCTTCCGATCCTGACTATTTTTACCTGATTATCTTCTCATTTGTGTATGAAGTAATGTTTACTTATTCACTACTTCATTTTTTCTAGAAATAAAATGAAAAAGATTCAGTCTCTGAAGTGCTGTCTGTTGGAATGAAGCATCTAATTAAAGATGGCACTCAATTGGGTTTCTTTGTGGAGTGTTAGTTCCAAGCCATTAAAGACATTCAGCTTTAGAAAACTGCTATAGCACTGAAGTCAGAGAGGGAAACACACTCAGGACACTGCTCAACAAATGTGGAAAATATAATAGTTGATTTAATTACTGTAGATAAAGCTCATGCTTTCTAAAATAAGAACCAAAACTAAACAGCTGACTCACTTTTATGTGAAGTGTATCAGCATCTTATTCGCTAACTGCTAACTGCCTACAATCTAGTTCAAGCAGTCACTAAATGACCCAAAATACCACTGAGAAAAAAGAAGTTTGCTTAAAATTGTATTGAATGTGCACTTGTAGTATTCAAATCTTAAAAATCTGTACTTGCAATAGTAATATTAATTAAATAAAGGCAACTTAAGTGCACTTAAAAAGTACACTTTCATAACACTTAAGTTCACTTTTTTTTTTTTTTTGTAATTCAGTGTTTTTATTTATTTTCAAAGTAGCATATAGGTTACAACAAACAAGAAACTGTACCAGACAACTACACCCCCACCCCCCAACCCTCACCAAACCCACCGCACATCAGGAATTTGAAGAAAAAATAAGTAAATAAATAAATAAATAAAATACAGATAAATAAAATAACTGCAAAAATAATAGAAATGGTTTAAATGTCCAAGATCCTCCTAACTGAAAATATACAGTTCTTCCACATAGACAAAATAACTTAAGTTCACTTTTAAGTGCACTTTGTAATAATGACAATAAAGAAGACTTTAAAATCATTTTAAATTTATACTGTTTTAATTTTTTTTTTATTTAAAAATTTAAATTTTGACATTTTCACCATATTTCAAAGACAGTAATAATCATGTGATAAACAAGTAATAATCAAATTACATATAAAGATGTACTTAAGTCCTACTAAAGTGGGTTTAAAATGGCACTCTGAAGTTTAACTAATTGTAATTAATATACATTTATTTAAACCATAATACATTTTCATTTAATTGTAAATAACATATAGTTAAGTGTCTGAAACATTACATTCAGTTCACACTTAAGTGTATTCTTAAGTATATTCTTAAGTATTTTATTAAGTGTACACCGTAAAAAAATGAATAAGGAAAATAACTAATTTCATAATAATACAGTATGTTGTGACCTATGTTTAGGATTTTTTTTACAGTCTACTTCTTTTCACAAGGGTCGTGCTGCACTGTATTTAAGCCATTGTTGTTAATTTTATACATTGTGTGTGTGTGTGTGTGTGTGTATGAAAGTCCAAGACTTAATAATGTGCGTGATATATCTGAAGTTCTGTGTGTGTGTTCTCTGAGAGGAACAGAGATGTGGCAATGGGTAGTCAAGCTGAAGGAAACAGGAAATGACATGGAAACATTGCTCCTCAAAGCATTTAAGTGGCTAAATGCTACATGGCACTTGGACTTGCTTAGGCATGAAGAATTTTATTTGTCTGTGTGGTGAGTTTGAGCAAGGGTTGTGTTACATGTGCACACACACACATGTGGGCACAGGCTGAGTTTGTAAACATGATGTCAGCAGGGCAGCGTGTAGCCCTCAATCCTCTGTGTTAAAGTCTTGACTCAATAATTTATTAACATCAGTGCACCAAATGATTTGAAGCGTGATTTATCCCTCTATTTTTATGATGTATTGCTGGAGGATATGAATGCAATGCCTTTCCTATTTATCTTTCTGAGCTACAGCTGTTTGCATTATCTGTATTGTTATTATAATCCCATGAAAATGAGTCAATAATTACATGTTCAAATAATTACTGTTCATAATTTGGGGTTAGCATTTTTTTTAAAAATTTTTATTTAGCAACAACACATTAAATTGATGCACAACACTTTAAAAGGGCATGTTAATTAATTAGACATTTTTTTTGGCATTTTTTCACTTTAGTACATTCAGGTTTTTATTATTAATAAAAATTCATACTGTAATTTTTTTCCCATAAAAAGAAAGCTTAGACTGCAAAACAGCTATAGTAATTCCAGATATGGTCATATTAGGAATTAGCTTTGATCTTTGTGATGTCCCTCAGACCAGTGTACTGTATCAACACCCCTAAACCCCTGAGAAACAAACTTCAAATCAGTCCATCATTTACAGTCCAGCAGAATTACCATAGCTTCCACCTTGAGAGGGACAGAGATTGAAGAGAAGCCTCCGTCCCGCCTCAGGGTGTGACAGGCTTTGTCCTTGTTAGGTTCTATGACAGAGAGCACATTGAAAGTTCCTCTTTGCCCTCGTCTGCTTCTTTACTTTGTCTGCATTTATCATCCTTTCAGAAGCTGACCTCATGTACAACCCATGGGCAATTCCACCTGCCATTGATCAGAGAAGTTCCCGTCGCTGGCACATGGCCACTTACAGTGGTTACCATCACTGTTTTTCCTCCTGATGTGACCCTATCTAATAAATCAGAGGTTCAAAATATTCTTTAACCTGTCCAGTAAATGTTTAACAGAGACTTTTATCCAAAACTTCTTTATTTTAGGGCCAATCCCCTACATCTAACACAAATTGCCCTGCACACATGAATTTTCAGTTACTATCAACCCATTTCTCTGGTACAGAACTCTGAAACATGTACAGTATCAGCCTCTGCTTTCAATTCAAAATTAGGTTTTGTGAGAGTTTGCTAGGTCAGCAAACAGAGATGATGGATGTTTTACATCTGATTCACTGTCAACTGGCTTGTGCTTTGTTGCTGAGAGAGCATATGCTAGAATTAGTATTACATGTAATAACAGGACGGGTTTCCAGAGTTATAACATCATGAATCTAGCTACATTTGTTATATTTTCATAAAACAGGTACTGTACATTTATGATGCTGTACTTTTGAAATTAAATTTCAAAACAGTAGTTAAAACTCCTACGAGAGTGTTTTGAATACAACGGCTGAGGGAGTGATGGTAATTTGACATCCTTCTCTCTTCTGACCACCGTAATCAATCTCTCTGTATTTTTTACCCTCTTTTGGAAACTTGGTTTACACCGTGGCTGTCTAAATTTATACTGTATACTCTACACTAAAAATATGTTTCATTAGTGATGGAGATTTCTGAGAAAGAAGAAAATAGTACATATCTCGTTACAACTGACCCTTTATTGTGTAGTGTTTGTGTTAGCGACTAGCTAAATATGTACCTTGAAATTCATTTTATTTAAAGTCATGAAACTGTTAGCACGTTTTCCATAATATGACAGATTTCTGAGTGAAACAGGAACAGATATAGGGTGGGCATTATATGTAACCAGGTGGTTTGGAATGGAGAGGTAACAGGTCAAAAAGTAGACTGATTTTACTTTATTGACAGAATATTATAGTTTATCTATATGTTTTTCATTAAATCAGATAACATTTGATCTCCTCTATTTAGAGAGACACTTTCATGACTAAGGTTTTCAACACACTTACAGTAAGTATAATTATGCTTTGTAATAATGTCAAATTAAAAGTTTAACTTTAAAGTACATTTTAAATCATTGTTTTAATAACTTTGTTGTGCTTTGAAGAAGTACGCTTATTTGGATGTGTTGACTTCAAATGATGACATTAAAGTAAATTTTATTTTACTATAATTCCTTGTTAGTACATTCACTGTAAAAAATTAAAAGTTGACTTAACTTAAAATTTCAAGGCAACTTGCTGCACAGCTTTTTTGAGTTCACTCAACCCAAGTCACTGAGTACAGTCACAGGTCTCTTTTTTGTTCAACTAACACAGTTTTGTTAGTCAAAAAGACTTGTAATGCTTTTCCAATGTCTCAAATTATGTTCTATGAACTTTCTTTACTTGTTTACAAATGATAAACCTTAATGGATAAGCTAGTCTAATAAGTAGACAACATTGTCTTTGTAAGATAACTTACAAGACTAAGATATCCAGAAATCTGACAGAAGTGGCTGAACATACTCTAGGCCTCAAGACACACTAACCTCAAGAACGGTGGCAATCAACAAATGTTAAAAAGATGAGCTCTTTACATCACAGTACAACAAATAACTAACAATAATGATAAAACAACAACAAAAAAGTTTAAATGAAATCAGCAAACAACAAAACAATAATCCTATAACAGTAACTGCATAATTTATTCATGCTGCAATGCATGCTGGGAACTCACAAAGCCTTAACATTTCAACAACATGAAATTCTTTGTTCAGACAACTGTGTTTGACTAGTTGGGACAACATTTGGGTTAATTTTGTTGGTCTGACAAGGGTTTTTATGTAGGTTCATGAAAATAGCATTTTTTAGTATATGAGACTCAAAAGGTTTCGTAAACTGGAAAATGTGCAGTTGCATTTTTTACAGTGTTCAGCAGTTCATTTTAACCATATTTCAAAGACAATAAAACTGAAATTATGAAATTAAATAAAAAGATGTATTAAGTCCAACTTAATGAGTACAAAAAAAAAAAAAAAATCATTTCTGCTAACTGCATTTAATATACATTTTTATGGCACACAACTATGCCATAATTTATTTAAAATACATTTATTTCATATACAATTGCAGGGCATTTTTTTATTAAGCACATAAATATGTAGATGTATTCGTAGTATACTTATTACAAAATAAATTTTTGCGGTCACTCGTCACAAAATAATTGTTTATTATATATATATATATATATATATATATATATATATATATAATATGTTTTATTTTTTTTTAATACATTTTGGTATTTTTCTTTTTTTTTTCGCTAGTGTTCACCAATGGGTTGTGCCCAAAAAGTCACTATTAGATAAACTAATTCTAATTTTGCATCCTATTTAGAAGGGATAACATGCATATTGGAACACAGCATAAGTCTACACAGTAAGAAGGTGGTGTAAGCACTCTCTTGTATTGTAGATATGGTGTTATATGCTTCACTGAGTCTAAAACAGCTGATGTGAAACTAAGGCAGCTCATGAGGTCTCATTCACCTAAAACAACACATGCTGTAGATAATTATAACAACATCTGCCATTAGGATCTTCATAGACAGATTTTAGTTCTCTTCTGAATGAGTTGTTATCTGTCTTAATAATGCAGTCCAACTGTACAATAATGACCCGGCATATGATTCAAATTGGCTCCAGTATATTATCCACTCATGTAATCACATTGCAGGTCTGTGATCACGAGGCCATGCATGACATACATTTAGTATCACCATAATTGTGACAGCACATGGTCACTGTTTATTATCCTATAGATTAGAGCTTCTTAACTTCATCAAGGTTTCGATTGTTCAACAATACAATTCTGACATCATTTATTCAAACTCATGTTGTTTCAAACCTATCTAACGGTCTTTGGGTTTAAAACAAGATGGTGTTCAGTTAATAATAGTAGTCATTTGATGTAATTTACTCTGACATTAAGAGCCTGACTGTAGGTGTCTGTATAGTCCTGGGTCTCCAGTCTTGTGTTGTGGTCTTTCGTAGTGTGTTACAGGGCCTCAGGTGGGCCAGACAAGATTCGGTTATTCCTGTAATTCCAGGAGATTAGATCACAGCTGGACCAGCAGCGGTATATCAGGACATGGGCAGTTTGGAGAGAACAGCACATCCATATTTAACTGCCCTTTACCAAAGAAAAGTTATGTACACACCAGATCAGTGTGCAGAAGCACAGACACACACATTCACACATATCAAAATGATTCACTTCCGCTCGTAGGACCAGATGCCATCTGACAAAACTTGCCATTTTCAAGCCATTTCGCCTAAACTGGCACTTGACTCGATTACTTCAGAGAGCAGTTTGATTTGTGTGCTAGACTTTACCTAGCTCACTGGAGCTTGGGTCAGTGTCCCTTGTGTGCTACGAATACATACACTTTCCAGGAAGCATCAGGTGATCCGCTGGAGTGTAAATCAGTGGTGTAGAACATTGAATTAGCTGTGATATGGTTTCTGTTCATCCCTTTGCATGTCTGTGATACAAGTGGACAACCCAAACTCAACAATTATACTTTTGTGAGCCTGGAAAGGGTATTCTGATCGTAACCTTACTGATTGCACAAATGTGGGACTCCATGTTCTTTGTAATGAGAATTATTAGATATGTTTGATAAACAGCAGTTCTGATAATAAGTTTGCACGCCCATGAAGAAAATGCAAGATACTAATAATTTTAATGAAATAAGAGCGATCATAAAAATTGCATGTTTTTTTAAGTACTGTCCTGAATAAGGTTCACACATTCAATTGTGTTCAAGAAAAAAACAAAAAACAAAAAAACAAACAAACAAACAAACAATACATTAATGGAATAGTTCAAAATGAAATGTACTCACCCTTAGGCCATCCAAGATTTAGATGACTTGGTTTCTTTAAGTTTAGAGAAATTTAGCATTACATCACTTACTCACCAGTGGATCCTCTGCAGTGAATGGGTGTCGTTAGAATGAGTTCAAACATCTGCTAAAATCATCACAATAATACACAAGTAATCCACACGACTCCGGTGAAAAGTAAATGACATAATGTTCATTTTTGGGTGAACTATCCCTTAAATCGTTCAGTTATGTCACTAATCAATCAATCAATCAATCAATCAATCAAATCAATCAATCAATCTGTCTATCCGTCCATCCGTCCATCCATCCATCCAATCCAATCCATCCATCCATCCATCCATCCATCCATCCATCCATCCAATCAATCAATCAATCAATCAATCAAATCAATCAATCACATTTTTTCTTTTTGTTTATCAATTTGTTATTAACACAAAGTGCCAAACTAGATAGCCGCTAGTGAAAACTTACTTTAGACTAAATATGAAACCCTTATGCCCTTTCTCTATTATTTTTATATTGTAATATCTAAAATAAATGGAAAATAAAACATATTATATAATATAAAATTTAGTTTGACCCAAGGACATTTTCTGAATGTTAAGCACCTTTTTTTCCTCCACTTTTTTGAACAAGAACAGCGAATTTTACTTTCATTCAGAGCCTTAAAGGGATATTGCAACAGAAAATGAAAAAAAAAGAAAGAAAAAGGTTAATGCTACTTATATACAGTGTTGTTTTAGGTCCCATTGACTTTCATTGCATGGACATGAGCAGCTGAAAAAAATCTTCTTTTGTGTTCTGTAGAAGAAAGAAAGGTGAGTAACATTTTTGGGTGAACTGGGTGATCTCTTTTGAGCCATATTTTGAACCCTATTCCTGAGAAGTTCCACACACAAATACCCTTGTAGCTATAAAACTCACCTGTACTGATATTGCTAAAAACATTCGGTCACACTTTATTTTAAAGTCCAATTCTCGTTATTAACAAACCATTAACTGCGACTTTTGCCTCAATGAACTCCTAATTTGCTGCTTGTTAATAGTTAGTACGGTAGTTGTTAATTTTAAGGTATTGGTAGAATTAGGGATGTAGAATATGGTTATGCAGAATATGTGCTTTATAAGTAGCTAATAAACAGCTAATATGTTAATATAGACATGCTAATAAGCAACTAGTCAATAGTGAGAATTGGTCCCAATACTAAAGTGTTACCAAACATTCAATTCAGTTCACATTCATTTCTCTAGCACTTTCTCAATATGTATCATTTCAAAGCAGCTTTACAGCAAACGCATGTACAACATGTAATGTAAATGTAGCCTGATGGCAGTGATATGGTATAAAATAGCTGCTAAAGTGAAACGGGAAATGAACCTGTTTACCATTTGCAATTCAGTCAACTGCTCTACTGACAATACTGACAAGCAGACAGGCGGTTGACTCATTTCAACCAGCAATTCTCCAAATCCCAATGACTGGCTAGTTGGTGGTGGGAGAGATCCAGACTGCCCACCTCATGCTCTTCTTCTCATCTGTCATACAGGATGAGCCAGTGGACGTGCGATCACTCATAATTTCCCTCGTTTACATATGCACCCGCTCATTATATTCCACTCTCTCTCTCCCCTCCAATTCCTTCCTCATTAACCCCTCTTACATATCCTTAACGCCCATGTAATTACAGCTCTAACTGACCACATTATTTGCTTCTCTAATGGATTTTTTTCTGAGGTTGATTGCAGGTCTAAGTGGAGAGTTGATTGTTCGGCTTGTTAAATTGATGGCCTGTTGTTTAGTTGAAAGTTTGTCACAGGAAGTACACGGTTGTACAGCAGAGCGCTTACCTTTTTGAAGCTGAACAATCTCTGTTCTCCGCCAGTCTCATCTAAAGCGCAAGTTTAAATGGCTTAGGAAAAAAATGCATAATTGAGAGGCTCTCCAATAATTCAGAGGCTGATTACTGAGTCCCACTGTAATTCACACTTTCTACTTCCTACTAAATTATTAAAAAAAAAAATTACTGAGCAGCTCCTCAGCTCAACATACTTCAGTGCAATGCTATTAAATATGGTTTAAGAACAAAAATGTTTTCTACTGCACAAATAATTAATCACCGTTTCCTGTCATAGAGTGAAAACATGTCAGAGTTAGGACACATTAAGATTTTAACTTTTTTCCCTGCATTATTTGCACATTTCACTGTATGAAGGGAGGTGTTTCAGGACCAAAAACATCCGTATTCACAGCAGCTAGGAATTTACTGGCTGGAAATGTTAAATTCCATTGGTCTGTATGGTATCACAAGAACGTCCTAGGTTACGTATCAAACCATGTTTCCCCGAGGGAACGAGACGCTGCATCGGAAAACGCTTTGGGAACGCCCCTGTGTGCCCACGCTCTGAATCACATGTGAAATCAGTCCAATGGAATGGTAAACTGTCACGGGCGGGGTGACGTAAAGACCAGAGAGCATAAAAGCGCATCCGAAACAAGCAACGTTAGTTTCTGATAAGTTGAAGCAAGTCAATTGAAGCTGAATTTCTCAGACCACGTTGCTAAAACTGCCCGGTCCTGCAGATTTGCATTATACAATATTAGGAAGATCAGGCCCTTTCTTTCGGAACATGCAACACAACTCCTTGTTCAAGCTCTTGTTCTGTCCAGACTTGACTATTGCAATGCTCTCTTGGCAGGTCTTCCAGCCAATTCCATCAAACCTCTACAACTAATCCAAAATGCCGCTGCAAGACTAATCTTTAATGAACCGAAAAGAACGCACGTCACACCTTTGTTCATCAATTTGCACTGGCTACCTATAGCTGCTCGCATAAAATTCAAGGCATTAATGTTTGCCTACAAAACCACCTCTGGCTCTGCACCCCTTTACCTAAATTCAGTACTTCAGACCTATGTGCCCTCTAGAAGCTTGCGTTCTGCAAGTGAACGACGCATTATTGTGCCATCCCAAAAAGGCACAAAATCACTTTCACGGACTTTTTCATTCACTGTTCCCACCTGGTGGAATGACCTGCCCAACTCAATCCGAGCAGCTGAATCCTTAGCCATCTTCAAGAAACGGCTAAAAACACATCTGTTCTATCTTTATTTGACCCTGTAACTCTATCACTCTCTATTCTAATTCTATTTTATCTATCTGTCTTTTTAAAAAAAAACAAAAAAAAAAACAAAAAAAAAAAAACAAAAAAAACACACACACACCCTTGACCCTCTATCAACTACATATTTATTCTCTAACTGCTACTTTTTCTTTAAAAACTAACACTAGCTTTCTTTTTTCTATTCTATCTACTTGTTTTCCTTGAGAAAAAAAAAAAAAAAAACCTTGCTATGTGTACTGCGTTAGGCTAACCGAGACTTGTCATATGCTTGCATGTTGTTGCTCTTTTGTTGATTTTGATTGCTTCTATTGTCCTCTTTTGTAAGTCGCTTTGGATAAAAGCGTCTGCTAAATAACTAAATGTAAATGTAAATGTAATGTAAATGATGCAGGAAGTATAGCAACGAGAAGCAGCCTCTTGTTCCCTCGGGGAACCATGGTTATGTACGTAACCTGGGATGTTCCCCTTCGGGAACTCACGCTGCGTTGGAAAACGCTTTGGGAATGAGAATGCCCACGCCCCCATACTGATAAATGGCTGTCTAGTATGAAATCATGGCCAGCACAGCTAAAACAGATGCACCTGAGAGTCTGGAGTGGTACCATACTTCTCCTGGCCACACAGAATGAAAGAAATATGTACCAACAGATTTCGCCCACAATGACTGACCACCCAAAGAGACGTGGTAAGCAGCTATGGCCGCCACGAACACTCTAAAGGTGGAAGGGGTCAAACCTGTGGAGAATTGTTCCTGCAGAAACTCCAGAACTGAACCAACCGTGCAGTTTACTGGGACCATCTGACAATTTCCGCACCATGAAGGGAACACAATCCACTTCGAGAAGTAGTTTCCTCATGGAGGGAGCTCTGGACTGGAGTATGGTCTCAACAACCTCAGCTGAAAGACCGGAAGCTACGAGTTGTGCCCCCTCAGGGGCCACACCCACAGTTTCCACAACTCCGGAAGGGGGTGAAAAGATGGTACCCCCCGCCTGAGAGAGGAGATCCCACCGGATGGGAATCTCCCATGGAGAGTCTATGAGTAGGGCTACCAGGTCTGCAAACCATGGCTGGCCTGGCCAGAACGGGGCTACTAATAGGAGACCACATTTTGGTGAACTCTCTCCAGAATTCCCGGGAGCAGAGCGGGGGTGGGGGGGGTGTACATACGAAGCCTCGGCCACGTCTGTACCATGTGAAGAAGAACCACAGGGGACATTGTGAGACACAAACAAGTCCACCTCACCTGAACTTCTTCCAAATCTGCTCCACCACCTCAGTGTGGAGCTTCCTTTCCCTGAGCCTCAGCCCCTGCCTTGACAGGATGTCTGCCTGTTGATATAAGAGACCACTGCTGTGTTGTCTGCTTGTGAACCAGCACATGATGGCCTCTCAGCCTCTCATCTGACCCACTCCCCAGCCCGTGAGGGAGGCATCCGTCATTAGCATATGGGAAGACAAGGAGCCCCCAGCACTGGGCCTTGAGACAGGAACCAAGGTTCCTCCACATGTCTAAGGCACATAAGCATGGCCACGTGACCTTGATCATGTGAAGCGGGTTGCCCCTTGGGGAGAACCCTCTGGTCCTGAGCCACCACTGCAAGGGTTTCATGTGCAGCAAGCCAAAAGGTATCACGTTGGACGCAGCTGCCATCAGACCCAACAGTCTCTGAAACTGTCTGACAGTGAGTGACTAGCATTTTCTCACTCTCTTCATGGCGATGAGGATCGACTCGATCCGAGCAGGAGACAGACGCACCTGCATCGTGGTTGAATCCCACACCCCACCCAGATAAGTGGTTCTCTGTAGTGGAGAAAGCACACTTTCCCTGGCGATTAGCCTTAACCCCAGCTCTTTCATATGGGAGAGGATGACATCTCAATGCCGAACCGTCATATGCTCCGAAGAGCTAGTATCAACCAATCGTCGATGTAGTTGAGTATGCAGATGCCCTGGAATCACAGAGGAGCCAGAGCAGCATTCACACACTTGGTGAAAGTGCGGGGTGAGAGAGCACACCTCTTAGGTCTCTGAGAAAGTGTTTCAGAATCTGAAACACGGCCAGCATCTCCAGGCAAATTATGTGCCATATGAGATAGTGGCCTCCCCACAGACCTTGGGCGGAGCGGTCACTCATGACTGCTCCCCAGCCCGTGTGGGAGGCATCCGTCGTTAGCATTACACGACAACAAGGAGCCCCCAACACAGGGCCCTGCGACAGGAACCATAGTTTCTTCCACGTCTAAGGCCCGTAAGCACCGCCGCGTGACCTTGATCATGCGGAACGGGTTCTCCCTCAGGGTCCTGAGCCACCACTGCAAGGGTCTCATGTACAGCAGGCCAAAAGGTATCACGTTGGATACAGCTGCCATCAGACCCAACAATTTCTGGAACTGCTTCACAGTGAGTGACTGGCCTTCTCTTCACTCACTTGATTGCCATGAGGATCGACTCGATCCGAGCAGGAGACAGACGTGCCTGCACCATGGTCGAATCCCACACTACTCCTAGATAAGTGGTCCTCTGTACTGGAGAAAGCACACTTTTCTTTGCGTTTAGTCTTACAACTCTTTCATGTGAGCGAAAATTACATCTTGACGCCGAACCGCCTTCTGTTCTGACTGAGCTAGTATCAACCAATCATCTGTGTAATTCAGTATGCGGATGCCCTGGAGTCGCAGGGGAGCCAGAGCAGCATCCACACACTTGGTGGAAGTGCGGGGTGAGAGTGCCAGACCGAACCGATATTGAACCCGAACCCGATATTGATACGCTTTGCTCCCGAAAGCAAACCTCAGGAACTTCCTGTGTTGAGGAAGGATGGATATGTGGAAGTATGCAACCCTTCAGATCTATCGCCACAAACTAGTCCTCAGACCTGATTTGAGACACGACCTGTTTGATCGTGAGCATTTTGAACTTGAGTCGCATGACTGAGCGGTTCAACAAATGCAGATCTAGAATCGGACGTAACCCCCCATCCTTCTTCGGAACTATGAAGTACCGGCTGTAGAACCTGCACTCTCTGTCGAAAGGAGGGACCACCTCAATGGGCTCCTTCCTCAAGAAAGTGTTCCACGACCAGAGCCTGCTCGGGGCCCACCAGAATGGGAAACACCCTGTTGAATAGAGGTGGACGAGACTCGAACTGAATCGTATAGCCTCTTTCTACAGTGTGCAGGACCCAGTGAGACACATTTGGCAGAAGCTTCCACGCTGCCAGATGATCTACTAAGGGAACCAGTCTCTCGAGACTGGCCTCTGGTGTATTTAGAACGGCTAACTCGGTGTCCTGAAGCGGAGGACCGGCAGGAGATGGATGATCTAGCTGCTCTAAAGACTTCCTTGGAGGTAATGAGCCTCTCAGGACCACTATGTTTCAGGGCAAATGCTGAGAGATGTGCTTGCTGGAGACCGCTGTGCCCTGAAGCACCGGGGGTGGCAGTGTTGACAGACTGATCTCCTGAGGGCACTGAGGAGAGACGGGCGCCGTATGATGAGGTGCACACTGCTCTTCCCCAGTGGGGCCCACCCTCAGAAGTCCTGGGCCATAGGCGTCAGGACCTTTAAGTCGAAGACTATCTAGCGAGAATGATGGTCCGCAGATCCGCCTTCTGCTTAGAAGCCTTCGGCCTGGGAGCACCGCTCTGACTCCAGATATTCTGGGGGAGTATGAGAAGCGACGCTCCCCGAATGAAGAGCTGGAACACGGCTGGGGCTGCTCCCGCCCAACAGCCCCTAAGACCTGTGTCCAGCATTGGAAAATGTCGGGGCCTTAGGGGTGATGCTGCACTGGGAACACTGGCCGACCTTAGACATCGCCCTATAACCTACTCATTCAGCCCCTTAAATAGAAAAATTCACAAATAAGAGCTGGAATGAAAAATGGTTAAACCCATGCTCTCAACACCTCAGTGTGGAGACAGGGAAAATCCGGTAGGTCCCGGCATGGAGGTTGTGACAAAATGCTATAGCAGGCTTTTAGTTACATCTCCACTAACTCCTCAAAAGTCTAGTAATGACATGCTGACCACATCAACCTCCTTGGAGGAAGAGAGTTAAACACTGTGCTCTCACTCGAGAACTTTATATCCCAAGAGACCTCTGTATTAAAGAGTGAGGAAGGAGAAAGGGGAGCCCGTCTCCGATCTCTGTGCTGAATAATATAATATATAAATATATCCAAAATATATATATCTAACTTCTCAAAGCCAGAAGAATATACATCATTTAATTCCTCAGAATTAAATGCAGCCAAACAAACCAGACAAGTCAAGACGGTCTGATTATAATATAAGATGCAATATAAAATAATCGTGAATAACAGCCTGCAAACGCATTCATTTGCACGCATTTGGGGAAAAAAGAGAGAGAAAAAAGGAACCTCCCGTCTGCTCACAGTTTCCCCCCGGCATTATATTGCTGCAGACCCGTAATGCACAGCAACCTCGGCAATGCGTGAGCCACTCGATTGCATAAAATCCATATTGCATAAAACTTTCTTCCCTTGAGAAGAAGCGGGAGCAGAGCTAAACATCGTTGCTTGTTTCGATGCGCTTTTAAGCTCTGTGGTCTCTACGTCACCCTGCCTGTGATGTTTCATCATTCCGTTGGACTAATTTCACATGTGATTCAGAGTGTGGGCACACAGGGGCATTCTCGAAGCGTTTTCCGACGCAGCGTGAGTTCCCAAAGGGGAACACCATGTTCACATGTATTTGGCAGAGGTAAACTATCATGCAATAAACATTTGTTATCATGACAGGAGGTACATTATTTCGCCAGGGTACATTTTCACACATAAAGGTCACTTTCACACATACAGGCCATTTCTCGCTTTTGTACTACTCAACCCATATTAGTCATTTGTCTTAAGCACAACCACTATTGGGCCACAAAATGCATTGATTTTCCTCTAAAGTGATTTAATTAGTTACACTTAAAGTCTTCTCCCCAAAACCATAACTGTTAAAATGAGTAAATCTTTCTTTCTTTCTTTCTTTCTTTGAGAATGAATTGTCTTTATTTAATATCTTCAATTATTTGTTCAAAAATGAATAAAAGAAATTAATACAGTTTCAGAAAAAAGTATTTCTATATATATGGGCTTTTTATGGCTTTATTGAGACAGAAGAGTAGAGGGGAGATAGGAAAGCATTGGATGAAGAGAGGGGAGCAGGACCGACAAAGGACCTCAAGACGGGAATCAAACTCATGTCACCATGATCACAGGTGCACTGTATGTCAGCTTGCTAACCACGAGGCTACTGGCATTGACAGAAGTAATTTTTGTTAAAATAATATTCCAAATTTAAATGCACAAAATGCATTCCATAGAGCAGGGTTCACCAAACTTGTTTCTGGAGGGCTGGTGTCCTGCAGAGTTTAGCTCCAACCCTAATCAAACAAACCTGAACCAGCTAATCAAGGTCTTGCTTGGTATACTTGAAACTTCAAGGCAGGTGTGTTAAGGCAAGTTGGAGCTAAACTCTGCAGGACACCGGCCCTCCATTACTGAGTGGGGTAACCCCTGGCATAGAGGGTAAAATATCATGAACATATAATGTCACACAGGGGAAAAAAATGGTGTAATCATATTTTATTGTACAACAAAAACCTTTGTTTTATTTGCAGTAAAAAAATAGTACACAAAAAATTGCAATGCAAAATGATTCACTGTTTTGAAGTACATCTGCTGGTCAAAACTGTGTAAAATGCAATGAAAACTCTCACCAAAACATGCATAAAAATGATATTTTTTTATGAAATCTGAGAGCTTTCTGACCTTGCATAGACAGCAATGGAAACTCGTATAGCTTCATAAAATTACGGTTGAACCAATGATGTCATATAGACTATTTTAACAATTTTCATAATACCTTTCTGGGTCTTAAACATGGTAGTTGCATTGCTGTCTATGGAGGGTCAGAAAGCTCTTGGATTTCATCAAAAATATCTTCATTTGTGTTCTGAAGATGAACAAAAGTTTGGAACGACATGAGGGTGAGTAATGAATGAACTAACCCTTTAACTAAACATCTACTAAATTAACTTGTGCCTCATAAAAATAAAATCCAAAATCAGGTAAAAACTATAGACACTGGTTCTCTGGTTTGTGCTGAGGGGCAATCTTAGTGATTCATGGGTTCACTGAACTCGCCCCCCAGTGGTGAACAATTGAAGTTTCAAAACATTTCGAAACAGCTGCGACATATTAAAGCGTTGTTTACTGAAAATCATGTGGCAGTTTGGTGTGTGCTCCAAACCAGTGATTTGAAACATAAGATTTACAAAACTTAAAACAGTGCTTGGAAAGTACCCATCACTACTACAAATATGCTCCAGTCTCTGTAAGTAAAATTATTCTTATATATGATTAATTCTTTGGATTTGATGAGTAATACAACCTTGACAAGTTTCATGCAATTCACCTCATTACATCTACTTTTGATATGACAGATACCATCATACACTTAATTTATGAAGATGTTTTAGGTCAGTTTTTAGGTCATTTCCTATTCTGTCTATTCCTGGAGCAAAACCAATAAAGACGATTGACAAAAACTGTCAGCTAAATTGTTGTTTAATAACATCAAATCAACAGTTAGTGATGATGTGCATGTGCACGAGTGTGTGTGTTTGTGAAGAAAGAGGTCTGTCTTCCCTTGATTCGCCTCATCTCCCTCTGCTGCTCCCCAGATGTCACTTCCTTTAATAATCAGACATGCAGAGAAAAGAAATATTGTTGGATGGAAAGAAGACCCCTGCATTTACCTGTCGCAGTGGCTGCAGAAGGACAATATCCTCTGCTTTGAAGTGTAATTAGCACTTTGGTATGCCTGCGAGATGCACCTGAGGCTACTTCCTGTCTCCATAGCTTTCCTCATTTAGCAAGCTGGCATATAAAGGGAGATTGTGTGAGCTCGTGAGGGTATAGGGCATAGAGTCTTCTTGTTTTTGCTTATTGTTGAGTGCACTTGCCTTGAGCTCTCTCTGAACTCTACAGAGCCCCTGAAAAAACACCGTCATTGTTCACGTCAAGCACTGATAAAACACGAAATGATGCTGGTCTGCTCTGAGAACTGCTCTGTGTAAACACCAGATGTAGGAGTTTTTCCAGAGGCACACTCATTAATACACACCAAATCGTGGACATGTGCATGTTTAATTCATTTCCATAAGGAAAAATATGTATGTTTTCTGGGTCAAATATATTTGAAATAATTTATATGTTGGGAACAGCATGGTTAAAACAAAATGTATATTGTTTAAATATTTCAAAATGTGTATGAAAATTAAAGATTTAAGATTTTTTTTTATCAAATCAATCAAAACATTTTTAGTTCATTAAACATTTCTTAGCTTTAGTTTTCATTTTAAAATATACAAAAACATATCAGGAAATAACTCAGATATATTTGAACCACATTTATATAAATCAGGGTTATTATAGTTGACTAAAACCGAAATCATTAAAAAAATTGTAACTGAAATAAAATACATTATTGAAAAACAGCTAGTCTCCAAGGCAACATTTCCTCCAGTTTAAATGTATGTACTAAAATAACGACAGAAAGAAAGAAATATAAATCTCTAAAAAATACAGAAAATATTAAAATAATATCTAATTCAAGATATTAACCAAAAATCTGATAGTTTTTGTTAATATTTATGTAAATCTTGATGGTGAAAATGATTTATGGTTTATAGAAATGATACTAAATTATACTATAATAACACTGATACAAATATATATTTTTAGGTATTAATATAATTAATTAAAATTAATTAATTTATGCTGTATGGGTTTTCTTGAATTCTGAATCTTACTTTGATTCTCTACAGTGATTCACGCTGCACTCAGATTGGCCAAGAAGTTATATATTTTTAATATGAACTCGAACCTAAGATTAAATGATTTGGTCTTTGCAATCTACATCCATTTTATATTGTTCTTACTCTCACTTATTTGAATTTTAAGAGAAACATCTGACTGTTGATAATTTTTTTGAAACATAACAAACATAAAGAGCAAACTCTGAGCAAAAACATTTTCCAGTGGGTTATTCTTCAGTTGATCACAAGAAATACTGTGTGTAATACTTACAGACATCACCCAAATGAAGATATATACAACCCTAAACACCAACTCCACGATCTGATTGGAAGACAGTGTAATTATGCAAATGACCCTCAGCACGAGCAGACAAAGGAAAGTGCTGATCTTGAAGTCTGGCTGAATCGTGTCTAGTCAGAAGACAACACGGCTTTATTTTATCTGTGTTTGTTTTGTTTTTGTTTTTCCCATGAGCCCGTGAAATAATCAGAGCCAGCGATCGCTGACTGATGGCTCCATTGTCAGCACATCCACCAGCTCTGGTTTTTAATAGGCACGGGTTGGACTTACACACGGCAGCGTCTTATCAGGACACTATGACCCTCATTCTGCTGCTGTCCGTCAAAGCGTTGATGCTAACATGTGGCTAACGCCCTTCCCTGAACCTAATCTGCTTTACTCTTCTGACTGACAGATACCTGCATCCCAACAATATCTGGTGCCACGTCTGGCCTCTGTTCTGCTTGTTTGCTATTTCCTTCCAACACTAAATGACAACAGTGAGTCCGTCACCATTTTTTTCCTTCCTCCACCACTGAATATCAGTCTTCATGGTGTTTGAAGGTCATAATATGCTTGTAGAGCTCTGAATGCTTTATTAATGATAAATTATGCTTCTTACATTGGGATGACATAAGCCTTATTAATAACACACAGAAGATGACTGTATAAAGACCCAACATGGAACCATTAGCTTTAATAGCATCTCAGCATGTCCTTGTGGATAACAGACGTCGACACGAGTCGGTCATGCTAGTGTCTCCCTCTGGAGAGAGTTTGAAGCAGCAGCTGTTGGAGTGATGAAGGATTATAATCTAAATCTGCAAGGACGATTCATGTCGGATCCATTGGTCATCCTGGTGTTGCTCTACTGATTATAGGCCAAGCCAAAGTTTGTCCATTATATCTTACATTTTGGCCATATACTGTAAATATGCACCAAACTGCATATTTTTGCTCAGATTATGTCAGATACAAAGTTGAGGTGTTTTTTTTCCCTCCTCAAGTTTGAGCTCCATATTCTCCTGTGTCATACTATTTGAGCCATAAAGGCCTGATGAATCAAAAAATGTGATACTGAAGATTTTCAGTTTCAGATATGGTTTCACATGTCAGGCTTTACAGGATTAAAGAGCATAAAAAAATATGTAGAACCTGTATCCTTCCAAACAATCCCAACGTTAGCAAAGGTATAGCTTATCTCAGTGGAACTAGAGAGTCATCTGGGGAACATAAAAATAGCATTAAAGCTCTTATAATAACAACGCAACATTTCTGTATTGCAACATAAAAAGCTTGTAATGCTCTACATACATGATCCTCAATTAACAGGCAGTTTATACAGTAATTAACACATTTTTCGCCAAAGGCACCACATTAACAGTTTGTTAGCAGCTGAAAACTTCCTCTGAGGACTGTGCGATGTAGCATACGTGATTATGTGGTGTAATATTGAGTCTGTTTTGCATTTGGCTGCAGTGGCTTATTTTTGGCCTGGCATTCTGAAGATGAGATAATATAGTAGGTTATTTATCACTTTCCATCTTTACCTCCATCAGCTGGAGAGATTTCAGTGCTGCTGCCAAAGGAAAGCAATTATTTTGTTGTGTTTAATCTGGTATTAGCTGGCCTCAGCTGTTGTATTTGATCAGTTTCTGTGATGTATCTGCTATCCTCAGACGTGGATGTGTGTGTGAAGACGTCACACCTCAGCATACATATGTACACCTGTTCTGTTCAGCAGTTTGACACTGGTGTGTATAAAAGATTGAAGAATTTGCATTTGGACGTCTAGTGACAATTCATGAGCAAACAGAATTCCTTTGCTTCATTTAATTTGTGTAATGAAAAGCTTCTGAAGTGGATGAAAAGATGACACGAATATTCAAAGAGAGGAAATTGCAATAACAGTAATTTGCATTTTTGTTTCAAACAGAACACCCAGTCTTTTGTAATTGCAAAAGAAATGCTTATTTTTGCTCCTCTCAGGCAAGTAAGGTATACGACAAAAAACATGTTGAAAAGATCAGATATATTATTGTCTATCTGTGAACAGATACTGTATGTGTGGGATTCTGGCGGTCATGATCCATAGGTGTCATGTCCCCACCACTTTTTGCTATATCTGACTTTGTTCCCATCACGTTATGAGAAAGTATCGTATGTAATACAGCATATGCTTCTCCAAATTCATGTGCAGGAGAGAATTCATTTCATTTTAGTTATTTTTAATGTTGTGTGGTTGTTGCGGTTGTTATCAATAGCAGAAAGCAATGGTGACAGAGCTTTTTCCCCTGCACATCTCTCAGATTTGCACTGTAAGCTATTGATTGAGTAAAAATAATGCGATTCTATATGACGTTTTCTCAAAATAATGACTTAGTATCTCAAAAAAATAATGAGAAACCAAGCAATAATTATGAAAAAATGGTAACACTTTAGAACAGGGAGCAATTCTCACTATTATAGTTGCTTATTAGCATGCTTATTATTAACATATTATCTGTTTATTAGTACTTATGAAGCACATATTCTGCATGACCATATTCTGCATCCATAATCCTACTTAAACTTAACAACTACCTTACAAACTATTGATAAGCAGCAAATTAGGAGTTTGTTGAGGCAAACGTTGTAGTTAATGGTTTGTTAATGGTGAAAATTGAACCTTAAAATAAAGTGTAACCAAAAAAAATCTCTCAATATTATGACAATATTAACTCATAATTATGAGAAAGTTTATCATTATGAGATACTAAGTCATATTACGAGAAAATGTATCATGAGATAAGTTAGAAGAAAAAATCTAATTATGAGATATTAAGTCATAACCATGAGAATTTCTCTCAATATTATGACATCTTAGCTAATAATTATGAGAAAGTTTCTCATTATGAGATAAGTCATTATTATGAGATTTCTCATTATAAGATGCTAACTCATTATTATCAGAATGTTTCTCATTATGATGAAATTCAGTTATTATATGAAAGTTGTTCATTATGAGATACTAAGTCATTAATATGAGAAGGTTGCTCATTATGAAATTCAAAGTTATTATATGAAAGTTGCTCATTATGAGATACTAAGTCATTATGAGAAGGTTTCTCATTATGATGAAATACAAAGTAATTATGACAAAGTTGTTCTTTATGAGATACTAAGTCATTATTATGAATGTTTCTCATTGTGAATAAATAAAAAGTTATTATGAGGAAGTTCCTCATTATTAGATACTAAGTCATTATTATGAGAAGATTCCTCATTATGATGAAATACAAAGTAATTATCAGAAAGTTGCTTATTGTAAGATACTAAGTCAGAATTATTAGAATTTTTATTTAATTTTTAGTATGACAAAGAATGACAAAGAAATACATTTTTATCAACTGAAAGAAACTTCAAGAAGTCACTTCTTGAAGCTGAGGCAAATGCAGATATCTGAATCGTGACACTGCACATGGCTCCTTGACATTTCTGCCAGTGCCATCGGCAAAAAAAGTGCAGATCACATTCAGTCAGCTCAGTGTTGCACTGTGGTTCTTCTCAGATTAAAAAAAAAAAAAACATTGACATTGTGCGTCAGTTGAATTGGGAAGTGTACATGAACAAGAGCAAAAAATAGTGTGTTCCTTGTATTAAGCAAGAGGCAGTATGTTGCCCCATCCACAGATTTAATGTCACTTTTGATGTTTCCAGAAATACTAAGTAACTCCTAATGACACTGTCTGACATCAATGCATAAAACACAGTCAAAGAAAATGGTCAACACTGATATATAGTGAAATGTCAAGCAGAACATTGTGACATTTGTGAACTGACTTCAGATGTAGTATCTGATTAAACTGCGAGTATGTCAGTACACACTGCTGTCGTTATAGATGTGCCAGTGAGCTTGTCCTCTCATTAGTCCTATCGGGAGAAATTTCCTCCTCGCAGGTTGTCAGATTAGACACAAGGCTTTGAAATGACAGATGTGTCTGTTTTGGAAGTAACTGTTCTTTCAAAGACACCAAGAAGAGAACTGTGAGGACGCCATGACCTGAACAAGTTTTCAAAAGCACAATGAGAAAGAAAGAAAGAAAGAAAGAAAGAAAGAAAGAAAGACTCTGCTGGTGTTTAAAAGGCCTCTAGTGAATTTTCTATAATGAAAAATTAACGTCTTGTGAAGTGAAAAGCTGTGTGTTTATAAGAAACAAATCCATCATTAAGGCATTTTTAACTTCAAACTTTTGATTCCAGGTGAAATACGAGTTGACTATCCAAAATATTGGCCAAAATAAATACCACTCCAGAACACTTCTAAACAAATATGTCGATGGATTTTAATATGAGAGCACAACGGTAGACTATTTTGGTCAGAAGTGACGGTTTAAAGTTAAGACGCCTCGATGGATTTTTTTCTTAACTGATGACTGCAGTTGTGTGGATTACTTGTGGATTATTGTGATGTTATTTATCAGCTGTTTGGACTCTGATTCTGACGGCACCCATTCACTGCAGAGGATTCATTGGTGAGCAAGTGATGTAATGCTAAATTTCTCCAAATCTGTTCCGATGAACAAACAAGCTCATCTATGTATTGGATGGCTTGATGCCAAGTACATTTTTATTTTTTTAGCTATTCCTTTAATTCTACTCCCTTAATTCTAAATTTGAATTTTGCATGCTCTTCCAATCCAATTGAATTCATATTAAAGGGGACCTATTATGCCCCTTTTTACAAGATGTAAAATAAGTCTCTGATGTCCCCAGAGCGTATATGTGAAGTTTTAGCTCAAAATACCCCACAGATAATTTTTTATAGCTTGTTAAAATTGCCACTTTTAGGGTATGAGCCCAAACGCGCTGATTTTGAGTGTGTTGCTTTAAAGCAAATGAGCTGGTGCTCACGGAGAAGAGGGCGGAGCTTCAAGAGCTCAAGCTCCCGCATTAGCAGTGCTAGCCTTTGCAAATAAACATTCCCCTATTAATATAAGCCTGTTATCTTTACAGAAAACTACTCGGTTTCAAAGTCAGTCATCTGATTATACTGTGCATAATAAATTCGCGTTTATGAATTACACAGATGGGGGGGACTGGATAAAAATAACAACATAGCTGGTCTCATGCTATCACAGACTTTATAAGTCCCACTTCTGATTATGAGCTCGACAAAGTCAAGCGATCGACTTACATTGCTTTCATATGCAACTTTTAACTACTACATTCCTATTCACGATCATTCTGGCAGCACTTGAAGGCAGCATCAGTGAAAACAGCCAGATACAATGATAGCTTTAGCAATTAGCCTTACAGAGTGCCAAGAAGCTCTTTCAGAAAGGGAATTTGGAAAACAAACGTGTGATACTTACTTTGTCTGGAGCTGACGTTCGCACACGAAGCATTGGTATTGATTCCTAAACATTTAACATTTAGAGGACTTTACCGATTTTTTCCAGGATATTTCCTTTGAAAATGAAGTTTAACCACAGTGTCCTCGGCTCAGATGGGGGAGATTATTGCGACTCCTATGTTCATTAGTGCATCCTAAAACACAACACTTGTAAAGCCTCTTTGGTGCTGACAGTGTATATATCTCCAGTAATGGCGGACCGCAGCTTCTCACTCAGGGCTGTGTTTATGCTAATAGGGCAGAGAGCTTTACAAATGGGCGGGACTTTTTCTCCTCGGTGACGTGAACAGAGGGAGAATCTGAAGCAGCTCGTTTGGGGAGACTGTTTATGATTTATTGATTTTATTAAAAAATGAGTTGGTGGATTTTTAACATAATAGGCTGGTTGTTTTCACACACTGCGGCCACACAACTGTGTTCAAACACCTTATAAAAGTGATTTTTGCATAATAGATCCTCTTTAAGGACTTGAATTTACATTTGAAAGGCAAGGTAGAGGTAAAGGTAGAAGGTGTTAAAGGTGGCAGCATCTATTAGATGGGATTTTGATTATAAAATTGTTAGGATAACAGGACTGACATCCTTGTCCAGTGTGGTTATCAACCTTACCAACATTTTCCTCACACCTTAAGAAAAAATGTGCTATTCACTGCACCTAAAATGTATAATTGCAGAAAAAAATATATGTTTGTACTGAAAATGAATGGAGCAACAGATTTTGTGTGAAAATAAATCATACAAGAAATTTATTTTGTTTAAAAATCTTATAATTGTATAAGGTGGCAACGGGGGGCCTTTTACCCCACACACGGGGTAAAAGGCTCACCAGCATGGGGTAAAAGGCACATGGTATTGATACAAATACTTTAGCTAAAATAATGTTTTGTTTAATAAAGTTAATACTTGTTCAAAACAATCACTTTAGCAAAGTTTTTAACTATTTTCTGCTTATTTTGAAAAATAAAATAATGAATTTTTGTTCAATAAATATACTGTCATTAAAATGTTATTATAAAAAAAATATATTTTAAAATACAGAAACATAATCATTTTAAAAAGTAAGGATTCTGAAAGCATTGAAGGAGATGCCATGATAATTGAATATAGGTTTACAGTAATGATATCTTATTATATTCTATTATTAATATCCTATTTTTAAATAAAATGGTTTCATTCTAAACATGGTGATTATCTCTAATTTGGACACCCAATATAATATGATATTTATGATCAATGATGTTTATCCTCTGAATCTAACCATGCCATGTCAACAAATGGAAAAGTCAGCTATCTATTAATTATCATGTTAATTACTGTGCCTTTAGCCCCAACAGCAGGGGCGCTTTTTACCCCAAATACCATACTTTTATATATTCTTTCATAATTTAAAAACTGTTGCTTTAATTATTTTAAACAAAATTGAAAATCGTTAAGAAGACCTTTGTCTCAGAATACATGCATTAATTTTAGCAATCCTCATTTGCTACTTAAATCTACAACATTAAAAAAAAACGTAAAATATTAGATCAAGTAAGCACAGAATCAACTTTGCGCTGCTGCCCGCCATCGCATCAAGGATCAGCCAAATATGCACGCAAAAGCGAATGTTTTGGAAAGTGCTACACCAAGTTTTTGTGCCATCTAGTGATCTAGAGGAAAATAATATCAAAGGTGCCTTTTACCCCGGGGAGCCTTTAGCTCCTTTGTACTCTATATGTCACACTTTCCAAATTCATACAGATTGAAAGAAGGCCATGAACAATCAGAAGAACAGAGAAGGGGAGCTTAAATCTTAAAATAAAAAGTGACGAAGCCTCTAGCATGAGCCTCGGGAGAAGAGAGCTGTGGAGAGAAAAAAAAAAAAAGCCCAAAAACTGCACGGTAAGTTGTCCTTGTGTGCCAGTGGTGTGAGCGAGGCTGCTGTGATTGTGGGAGGTAGAGGACACACAGTGAGGGACCTGCACTGCTGGGCAGACAATCTTAACAGTACAGCACTATTTCTCCACACTCAGCATGGCACCTTAACACCCACAAATACCTCACACGCACACAAATACACACATTACTCACAATGGACAAGAGATTACACCAGACCTTAAAACACACATACATAGAGCACCATATAGACACACACTGTTCTTTTGTCTCTTTCCTGGTTTTTCACTCCAGTGGTTGAATACCTTTTCTGTAAACTTAATCGAGGAGATTTATAAAACCTTGGTCGAGTTATCCATTACAAGTAGTTTCATCTTTTGATTTGTTTCAACATTTAGAGACTTGACTTGGGCCTGGTTTTGACCTTTACCAAGCCGCAAAGTGGATCAGACTTTATGCCAATATTCAGAGATTAATCTTGGATGAAATGGCTTTCTCATTTCAGACCAGCCTCAAACTGTCATATTAGCATGTGGCCTGGAGTGAATTGATCATATCCTCCAATAAACAGCTCTAAATGTGAATCATTAGTGCAGTGTCTGCCGTCACCGATCACAGAGGTATTGATGATGCATGATCAATGTGCCATCACGCCTCATTACCTTAGTCTTCACAAATATCTCATTTTTCAATCTCTCACATTTCTGCTCAGTAATGATCATATTAACAAGCCTCAACAATGCTGAGCTGTTGGATAAACTATAGCTGTAATCTACGAGAATCATATGATTTGCACCTACAAACTTCAACTCTTGAGTGTCTTTTTGTTTATATAAATCAAAGAAAAGATATAGAAGACACAGATGTGCAATAAATATTTTAAAAATCATTAAAAAGGACACATTAAACCAACCAAACTTGACATTTGTAATGGTATAAAACATTTCTGTTTTAAATAAATGCTGTTCTTTTGAATTTCCTATTCAGCAAGTAATCCTGAAAAAGCAGGAAATCATCATATTAGAATGATTTCTGAAGGATCGCACTAAAGACCGGAGTAATGACTTTGAATATTCAGCTTTGCATCACAGAAATAAATGGCATGTTAAAATATATTACAGTAGAAAACAGTCATTTTAAATTGTAATAATATTTATGTAATAATATTACTGTTTTACTGTAATTTTAATGAAATAATCGCAGCCATGGTGACTATAAGAGACTTCTTTCAAAATCATCAAAATCAAAAACATTTGAAGAGCTATTTCTCCCATCAGGGGAAGAGGAGATGTTTTCAGTGTTTGCTTTCCAGTGAAAAAAATAATTTAATAGAAAAATAAATAAATAAAGTGCATTTCTTATCTGAATATGGAGCTGATGTTATAGTGTTCATTTAGAACGTACTTTACTGATTATGTTATTTGTAACATGTTACCCTCAACACCGAGTGATAAATTGCTTTCCGGCTCCAGCTTTTAATCTGCATCAGTGTCTACTTTGACCTTTATGAAGACATAACAGAGCTGCTTCTTTCTTTGTGTGTGAAATATACCTCCTGTCCTCCGTTTGTGTCTGTGTCAGTGCGAGATTGAGAGTGTTGTGTATTGGCACACGGGTTGATTTTGGTAGAGTCTGATTGCTTAGTACGTCTGATTGCTTGGACTGATTGCTCTTTCCAAC
>JAFVLL020041054.1:0-11901 GCA_021397915.2 Tor tambroides
GGGTGCCGTCAGAATGAGAGTCCAAACAGCTGATAAAAACATCACAATAATCCACACCACTCCAGTCCATCAGTTAATGTCTTGAGAAGCCAAAAACTGTGTGTTTGTAAGAAACAAATCCATCATTATAATGTTTTAACTTTAAACATCACTTCTGGACAAAATACGAGTCCATATTCCATAATAATGCTTTGTTCAGTGAAAAAGTCCATCTCATTCCACCCACATATTTGTTTAGAACTGTTTTGGCTTGTAAACAGTGCTTGATCTGTACATATTTCTCTCCTGATTCAGATGAGACAACTTTTTCATTGGAGAAAGCAATACTATGGATAGAGGACTCATATTTTAGCCAGAAGTAAAGGTTTGACAAAAACTTCCTAATGATGGATTATTTGTTTCTTGCAAACACAGCTTTTCACTTCTCAAGACATTAACTGATGGACTGGAGTCATGTGGATTACTTGTGGATTATTGTGATGTTTTTATCAGCTGTTTGGACTCTCATTCTGACGGTACCCATTCACTGCAGAGGATCCATTGATGAACAAGTGTTGTAATGCTACATTTCTCCAAATCCGATGAAGAAATAAACTCATCAACATCTTGGATTACCTGAGAGTCAGCACATTTTCAGCAAACCATTTTTGGACGAACTCTTCCTTTAATACAACTGATGATTGCATGTTCATACTTTGCAGTACATTTTTATGTCCTTATATATAACATTTCATGTTTGCATTTACATAGTTTCAAAGCGCATTTTTAATTATAATTGCATATGACACAAAACTATTTGCTTGTCTCCTTTTTATCTCGGAAAAATGGATTTTAGATTGAGATTGTTATTCATTCTTCAATCTGTTGGTGAACTTGGCAAAAGAACAAGCATCATGCCCTCTACTATCTCTTTCATCCGTATCTCCAGCCATGAGAAAAAGGTGTCGGCTGAATTGTGCCAAAAACCATGGCTAGAGGTCAATGGCAATGAGCCATTCTTACAATAACAAAGAAACACTAATAAGAAAGAACTGATGTATGAAAAACATCCATGAATTCATCCTGCAAGATGAAGAGGGAGGGAATGACATAAACTAGACCAACCATCAGCCTACATCCTCATTAACCTAGATGAGCCATGGAGGAGAAAAATGGCTCTTGAAGGACGACTACTGCATTTTTTATTCCACCTATTCCAGTGGAAACCGTGATGCTCTTAAACTGGAGCTGCTCTGCAGCCATTCAAGCATTCAGTTCCAGCACTGACCCAGAAATGAAGACAATCATAAAAGAAGAGCCACTCGTTCCCTCAGGAGGACTTTTGTAGGGTCACTATGACACAGACTGAACAAGAATCAAGCACATTTCAGTACTGCAGTGGATAAACTGGCCATAAGGAGCACCTTAAACTGGCCGCCTGTCAGAACCAAAGTTATATAGCACATATATAAAAATATGTAATAAAACCTTATTTAATCATTTAATAATAATGTTTACATTTAGTCATTCAGCAGACGCTTTTATCAAAAACCACTTAGAAATGAGGACAATAGAAGCAATCAAAACCAGCAAAAGAGTAACCACATGCAAGTGCTATGAATATATGTTTATTTGATGTTTTAAATGTAACATAAATAATAATAATAATAATAATAATAATAATTTCTTGTTTGAGTGATTTTGGTCATCGATTTACCTTTCGTAATAAATAAATATATTTGAAAAATCATTAAATACTCATGTTTTGTCTTATCAAAGCAATTAAAGAGAGAGAAAAATTAGAAAAATATATTTGTTGCTGAAATATAATACATATTTACAAATATTAAACTATTTAAAAACCTGATTTATTTAAAAACCTAATACTTCTGAATTAATAAAATCATTTAAAAAATCATAAATACTAATATACTATTATTATTTCTGTTGTTGTTGTTGTTTTTACATTTCTTGAAAGTTTTTGTTAATTGATTTACCTTTTATAGTAAATAAATACATTTTAAATACCATTAAAAAAAAAATCATGTTTTGCCTTTTACCTTTTTTTTTTAGTAAATATATTTTATTTATAGTACACATATTGTTTCATTAAAAAAACCTCTGTTTTGTCTTATCAAAGCAAATAAAGAGATGGAAAAATGTCTTTCATAACATTTGGCATGCATGTTTATCTCTTTAAGCCATCGAGAAAGTTTCTGACAAACTAGCGCCAAATATCTTCAGTACATTCACAGATTTTGTGGAGGTTTCGATTCACTGGATCAGATCCTGTTTGAGCCCTTATAAATAAACATGGGAAAACTGCTCCCTCCTCCACACAGCTCCGCATGCCAGAACCCACACAGCCGAGCAATCGGTGAAATATTCATCCCCGCTATTTCTTTCACTTCAACAATTATTCGTTTGTGCTGTTGAATTATGCATTTTCTCACTGTGAAGCTGGACACTGGTGTTTCTGTTCTTTAAAACTGGCTTTGAACATGTCTATAAAAATTTATGAATGAATCCTGATAAATGGTGGAGAACTTCATGTCCAATGAAAGGTGACCTATAACACAATCTGCTTTCCATGATTAAACCAATATTTAATATTCAATTCTAGTTCAATTCTATGGTTTTTAAGTATTAAAAAAAATCTGTTTACAGTAAAGATCTTACAATGGAAGCATGTTACAGCGCTTATATTAATTCCTCCATTAAGAAATGTGTTATATAATAAATACTCTAATAGCATATAAATAATATTA
Organism: Tor tambroides; assembly: GCA_021397915.2. NCBI lineage: Eukaryota > Metazoa > Chordata > Actinopteri > Cypriniformes > Cyprinidae > Tor > Tor tambroides. The sequence goes on from JAFVLL020041054.1 coordinate 2,748, forward strand.
TACATATTACATTGGAAAATGCATTGAAAGCAGAAACGTGCAGTTAAAGCATTTATATTAATTCTTCCATATAAAAGTTTATTTTATGTATAAAACTGTATTGTATTTGTTGCACTGTATTGTTATTGTTAACTAAAACTACTAAAAAAGTCATGTTTGATATTTGAAATAAAGCTGAAAATCTAACATTATATTAAAAACATAAAAACTTTAATGGAAATTAGAAATGGTGCCTTTGCAGCTAACTGAAAGTTATAAAAAAAGTTATAAAAAAAATTAAACCTATAGAGAAATATAAAAAACCCCCCAAAACTAATAGCAATTGTGAAAAATGTAAACAATTAAAATAAAAATTAAAACTGAAAATATAAAAGCAAAAGCTAATTCAAAATATTAATGAATAGTATGATAATAGTACATAAATATTACAAATAATTTCTAGGCAGCATAACTATTGCATATAACTTCACACAAACAAGGTTAGTAAATGATTATCTCAATACTGTGGCTATATTTAGGCCCCCCTCCCACTTTTTATTTTATGTATGATTAAACAATTTTTTATATTAAATGTCAAATCAATGTATTTGTTCATTGTAATGAATCAAATATATTGTCTGTAGTAATCACCGGTGCACACAGAATACTAAAGTTGTGCTTTCATAATAAGAGAAGCGATCCTGACAGTGACGGGAAGAGAATTCCACCTGAGTAAGTCTCCTGTGCTCTCAGGCCCGTCAAACCTTGGTGCTATGGACTGAACGCATTACCATGATAGCACTTGAAGACTGCAGACATCCACTGCAACCTAACAAGGTCTGGGGGCAAGTTATTCCTGGCAGTTTCTCAAAAACTAACCTCATTAAAAGAGACAAAACACATCTGTTCCTCTCGGACAGGGCTGGAATAAAGCCATAAGGAGCCCTGGAAGAAAACAGCTGTAGAGCTTCATAACGGGCTTGAGTTCTGTGGTTATTATTGGAGCATCTGAAAGGAGAGCAGGGCTTCAGGATAATGGGGTGAAACAATAGCCGGCGGCCGCAGGAGGGTTTGAGTGAGACTGTAATGACAGACGTCATGCTGCTCCTCCACAATTACCAGCCAAATATGGCAGATCAATCTCTCCGTCGCGGACAAGTTGTGACAAAACGGCAGCGATTCATCTGACGAGAAGACATGAGGACAGAAATCTGTCACAGAACAAAGGACATCTTTGAAAAGAGACTGAATCCCACGAAACCTGTCAGGAACATGTCATTGTAGTCATATTTTATCATTACTTCTAGTTATTTTCTACAAAACTGGTCAAAAAGAATCCTTATTTTAATTTTTTTTTTTAAATTTAGCTTAATAAACCAATTTTTAAAATAATTTATATTTTACATTTACATTTACTCATTTAGCAGACGCTTTTATCCAAAGTGACTTACAAATGAGGACAATAGAAGCAATCAAAACCAACAAAAGACCAACAACATGCAAGCGCTACGACAAGTCTCGGTTAGCCTAACGCAGTACACGTAGCAAGGTGTTTTTTTTTCTTCTTATTTTAAAGAAACAAGTAGGTAGAATAGAAAAAAAAGTTAGTGTTAGTTTTTAAAGAAAAACTAGAGAATAAATATACAATTGATAGAGGGTCAAGTGTGTGTGTGTGTATGTGTGTGTTTTTTAAATAAAAAGAGACAGATAGATAAAAGAGAATTAGAATAGAGAGTGCTAGAACTAGAGGGTCAAATAAAGATGGAAGAGATGTGTTTTTAGCCGTTTCTTGAAGATGGATTCAGCTGCTCGGATTGAGTTGGGCAGGTCATTCCACCAGCAGGGAACAGTTAATGAAAAAGTCTGTGAAAGTGATTTTGTGCCTCTTTGGGATGGCACAATAATGCGTCGTTCACTTGCAGAATGCAAGTTTCTAGAGGGCACATAGGTCTGAAGTACTGAATTTAGGTAAAGGGGTACAGAGCCAGATTTGGTTTTGTAGGCAAACATTAATGCCTTGAATTTTATGTGAGCGGCTATTGGTAGCCAGTGCAAACTGATGAACAAAGGTGTGACGTGCGTTCTTTTCGGCTGATTAAAGATTAATCTTGCAGCCGCATTTTGGATTAATTGTAGAGGTTTGATGGAATTGGCTGGAAGGCCTGCCAAGAGAGCATTGCAATAGTCAAGTCTGGACAGAACAAGAGCTTGAACAAGGAGTTGCGTTGCATATTACGAAAGAAAAGCAAATCTATAGAAACAGGCAGTTTTAGCAATGTGGTCTGAGAAATTCAGCTTATCAATCAATCACAACTCCAAGGTTTCTGGCTGTTTTTGAAGGAGTTATGGTTGATGAGCCTAACTGGAAGGTGAAACTGTGATGAAGTGATGGGTTTGCTGAAACTACAAGCAGTTCTGTCTTAGCTAGGTTGAGTTGAAAGGGATGGTCCTTCATTCAGCAAGAAATGTCTGTTAGACATGCTGAGATGCGAGCAGCTATCGTCGGATCATCAGGATGGAATGAGAGGTAGAGTTGAGTGTCATCAGCATAGCAGTGATATGAAAAGCCATGTTTCTGAATGACAGAACCTAGTGATGCCATGTAGACAGAAAAGAGAAGTGGTCCAAGAACTGAGCCCTGAGGGACCCCAGTAACTAGATGTTGCGACTTGGACACCTCACCTCTCCACGATACCTTGAAGGACCTATCTGAGAGGTAAGACTCAAACCACTGAGTTGATCAAGGAGGGGGAGGAGGAGGACAAAGGAGGAGGAAAATGTTTTAAAGAGTATGCGAGAGTTAGGCGAATTGTTAATTTTGTCGTGATAGTATGTCCTTTTAGCAGTGGAGACATTAGCAGAGAAGTCAGAGAGGAGTAATCGATATAAATTAAGGTCAGTAGGATTTTGTGATTTGCGCCATACCCTTTCTGCAGCCCTGAGCTTAGAACGATGTTATAAGATGATATTTTATCTTATCATTAATTTTTATTTTCACTGTAAAAACATGATATAATCAGTAAGTCATGACAACTTATGGTTTTACAAAACTACAATACAATAACTCATCAAAATAAGTTGAGCAATTTATTTTTTAGATTATATGAGATTAAACATAATTCAAAGTCAGTTTAATATAATTTAAAATGAAATAACTTAATCAACTGAATTTCAGTGTTTAAAATAGGTGTAATTTTGGTACAAAATTACTTTACATAGGTTATTTTTATTTCAAGTAACTGCCAAAAGTTGTTGAAATGCATCATTTCTGATAAATTCTAATCATTTTCATTTAAAAAAAACAGAGTTCAAAAACTCCAAAATATTTGTCAAAATATGCCAGTGTTTTCCATTTCCGTCTTAAATAAAAAGATTTTACTTGCAATATCAAATATGTTTATATTTTTTGCTATTAATTTCATTCATTCATTCATTACATGTTTAAATAATGTTTGAGCCGTTACTTAATATAAAAATAATCAATGTAAAGTCCATTTTTACCAACTGGTTTTTGTTGAAAATATTATCATAAAGGAAAATGTCATATTAGTCATATTTTACCACAAAATAAGGATAATAACTAAAATGAAGCTTAAATCATTTGTAGTTTGATTGTAAATCAAAATGAATAATAAAAAAAAAGTTTATTTGAACATCTAGATAAAACTGACAAAGGAACATTGGCTCAACTAATGGCAAGAGTTTGGGGTGGGACTATCTATTTGTTCGGCCAATGGCAGATGGGGAAGTGTTGAAGTGTAAAAAGATTTTAAGTTGCAAAAAAAAAAAAAAAAAATATTGGAGTACATTTTAACAAGAAAATACCATTTTAGTCTTTCTGCTTCAAAGTTCATGTTTAATTCAATGTGTTACTTGCTATTTCTTTGTAATTAATTGTGAAAATTATTGGCAATGTCTGAAAATTAGTTTTTACAATTTTTTTTTTCAGTTTGATAGCTTACAAATGAACTGATTTTATACTGATTTATGCAAATTTATACTGAATTAAATAAAAAGGCCATTGTATTGCATTATTTTGTACCATAATGCAGTAAAAATCACTATTAAGAACAAGAATAAAACCAACAGAAAATTAAGTCAATGCACACATTAAAATAATGAGAATTTGGAGGGAAAATGTGCTTAATGGCCATAAATAATGTCACAATGCAAAACATCCTAAAACTAGTCTTACTTTTTATGCAAAATCTCTTTTTTTGATCTTGTTTTAGGGCCTGTTGTGACCCAGACATTTTTTTTTGTGAGATTCGCCCATTTTAGCAAGATTTGCAAATCTTCAAAGCTTTCCAGAATGATTCTTTTCCACATGCACGATTGAGATATAACATGAGTAGGAGACCAAATTTCGGAAGTCTGATTACGCTGCAACAAATCAAAGCGTGGCGTTTCTGCTGAAACATTTTCATATGTAAATCACCCAAACACAAACGCTCCTGTCTGTCACTATCTTCCCACAAAGTGTCCCCAAAATAGCAGATTGCTCCGTTTCTGACACCTCAAATACAGCAGATGCGTTTGAAACACAAAAGAGCACCTCCTCCAGCTTGTGGGAGGGGAGTCCGCCATGTTTGGAGTAAGATCTCATCTGGGCCTGTTCAGTGTGCAGCCTGACAGCTAATGCTTTTATGTGGATAAACAATTCCTCAGACACATGCCGGGACGGATGTGAGCCGCTGGCCTTGAACAATGCAGGGGGAAAAGAGTGTGACAGCTTAGAAAAACATTGGAAATCTTTGTTGGAGACTTTAGTCGAGCAAAACCCTCTGTTTGTATTCAGAATTATCTTTCTGGATGCACAAAAGCCGCTTTATGATTAGCACACACTACAAAAGAAATGCACGCAACCACACTGGCACTTTCATATATCAGTTTGCCGTTCTTCTAGCAAACGTGTTGTGTTTATTAAAGACACATTTCGTTTGGGTTATATAAAAACGTTTAGAAACCGTTAACTAGAAGGAGCATCGTGTGGGTGTTGACAGGTATAAGACACATACGGATGCTCTACAGACTTCAAGAACGATTCACAAGAATCACCTTCATCAAGAGAAAGGTCACGGCACGCAACACACAGCCATTTAGAAACATTAGAGAAATGTTACTTTCAAGAAATGCAGAAAACACACCGTGCGACAGTAACACCGGGTCTACACCAGACGCGATCGACACGCAATAAAAACTAGATGGATGCCTTTAGATCAAGCAAACTACCTGTGCTGGAGCGATTTGATACAACTTCAGTTCAGCTAGTCTTTATTTTCAGTGTTAACATGATCATGGAAATCTGTAAAAGTTATTTTTAAGCCTGGAAAAGTGAGGGAAAATAACAAAACATAAAAAGCATCAAGAAATCATTCAAATTTCTGTATCGAACATAATTATTTCTAGTTATTTTTGACAAAAATCCACTGAAAAAAGAAAATAAAATAGATATAATTTATTAATTTAGTTGATTAAACTAGCTTTTAAAATAGTTTATGTTTTATCTTATTACCATTTATTTTCAACAAAAATCCATTGGTAAAAACGGAATTCACAAGGTTGCTTCAAGCTATTTAAATGCGTAACTTCCAGCAATTTATGATCATTTTGATAAGAAATATATATTGTAGTACTGATTTTTATCAAATATTTATCAAAATGATTTTAAATTACTGGAAATACCATTGAGAAATATTTGAAATTTATTAGTCAAACTGTGTGGGAAGCTTCTGTCTTAAATAAAAATGTTTTTATTAACAATATCAAATACGTTTATATTTTTGCTATGAATCATTCTTGGCAGATTTAAATAACTTTTGGCAGTTACTTGAAAAAAAAACCCTATGAAAAATAACCTATGTAAAATCTATAGGTTTTATTTTTTGTTGGAAAATAATGAAATAATGAAAGAAAATAAATTAAAACAATAAAAATAATAATAATATAAAATGGATTTTCAATTTCAAAATGACTATAAATTCCTGGAAATATCACTGAAAAATATTTGCAATTCATCCATCAAAAGGTGTGGGAACCCTGTATTTCTCTCTTAAATACAATGATTTCATTAACAATATCAAATATGCTTACATTTTTGCTATGAACTTCATTCATTCACACATTTCATTAAGCTTTGGCAGTTACTTGAAACAAAAAATAAAACCTATGTAAAGTCAAATTTTACGAATGTTTTTCTGAAAGAAAAAGTTTTAAAAAAAGGTTAAACTAAAATCAGTAAAATTACATTTAAATTAAATATAAAATATCTTTATTTATTTTACAATTGGATTTTTGTCGAAAACAATAGTATTTTACATTCAACAGATTTCTTAAAATTTCCTTTTAGCCTACCCTCAAACCTTCATGCGACTGGTCTGTGGTTAGTGATCATCTTAATTTGTTCTACGCTTCCAGTGCAGACAGACTCAATTTAAAGCGGAGTGACTCCGTTTCAATCGCCTCCAGTGTAGACGCGATGCAAGTGCGGAAACAGAGTGAAGAAAAAGCTAAAGTGTTTGGCAGTGCAAAAAACCTGCAAAATTAAAGCAGTCACTAGTTCAGTGTATATTTATATATAGATTTATATACATATTAAGGACAATTATACCAAAAAAAAGTACTTACATAATTTTCAGTCTACATTACCTTCTTTAAAAGAGCAACACACCGCTTGTGGTCAAAGTATTTACACAGTAAGACAAAAGCATGTGCTTGTACAGTACAGTACAGCTGGCACTCGAATCCCCACACATTCACTCAGCAGTGGGATCCAGTCGCTGTGTAGTTGGACATTTCTCGGCGTATAGTGCTGAATGGCGACAGCTCCAGTTCTGTCGTGCACTCGTGCTCGTTGTCGTCGCTGGCCGTTGCCGAAGAGTGGGCCGCGATCCCGCAGGCGTCTGCGCAACAGCAGCAGCAGCACTCCAGAAAGGCACGACCGAAGGGTCTGCAGAGGCAGAGCAGCAGCACCGGCGTAACAGCGGCACGCAGGAACAGCAGCAGCTGACTGAGCAAATGCAACAATGCCATAGTGCTCTGCGGGACCCCGGCTGCCATGTACGCCGAAACCATGTTGCACACATTTTCGGGAACCACGCATGCGCCGTAAACGATCGCTAGAGCGACTACAGTGCAGTTCATCTGGCTTTCCAAACGGATTTGCTTCTTGTTGCCTCTGGCGCAGCCACGTTCGGCGCGACGGATTCGCCTTGCGGTCGCCACCGAACTGCCGATGGTGAAGAGCGTCGGCAGGCAGAAGTAGCAGCCGAAGCACCACCAGAGACGCGCGCCTTCGTAGGTCAGGCCCAGGACGTACAGCGTGTCGGGGAGGGAAGTGGAGATGCGGATCAGGCAGCGTTCGGACGTCGGGTCGTCCGCAGTGCCGTCACCGTTTTCTGACACCAGCTGGCGGATCAGGAGTTCGGGGAGGGCGAGGAGTAAGGCGCCGATCCAGATGACGGCCAGCTTGGCGGCGGTGGAGGTGCAGTTTTCGATCATCTCGTAGTACATCTGGACATTGGTCGCAGCGCGGAAACGGTCGATGCAGAGCGCGCAGAGGGTGAAGGTGGTCACGCCGAGAGACGCCACCTGGAAAAGTACAAATATAAACACAGTTTGGTTATTAAAAGGGATGGCAAAAGTACTGGTACTTCACTACCAAACTCATACTGAAAAAAATGTGCAGTCAAATGATTAATCGCGATTAATTGCATCCAAAATAAAAGTTTTTGTTGACATAATATGTGTGACCCTGGACCTCAAAACCAGTCATAAGAGTCAATTTTTTGAAACTGATATTTATACATCATCTGAATAAATAAGCTTTCCATTGATGTATGGTTTGTTAGGATAGGACAATATTTGGCCGAGATACAACTATTTGAAAATCTGGAATCTGAGGGTGCAAAAAAAAATCGCCTTTAAAGTTGTCCAAATGAAGTTCTTAGCAATGCACTTTACTAATCAAAAATGAAGTTTTTATATATTTACGGTAGGAAATTTACAAAATATTTTCATGGAACATGATCTTTACTTAATATCCTGATGATTTTTGGCATAAAAGAAAAATCGACCCATACAATGTATTTTTGGCTATTGCTACAAATATACCTGTGCTACTTATGACTGGTTTTGTGGTCCAGGGTCAAATATGTGTGTGCACTGTGTATATTTATGATGTATATATAAATACACACACATGCATGTATGTATTTAAGAAAAATGTCATGTTTATATACAGTATAATATACATTTATGAATGTAAATATATACAGGTAAATATTTTCAAAATATATACTGTATGTGTGTATATTTATATATATATAAATAATAAATATACACAGTACATTTGACAGCACTAAAAAAAAAAATTCAATTAATAATATGGAAAAAATATATATTTTTCAGGCCTGGAAAAGTCACAGAAATGAATAACATCTCAAAGTAATGCAAAATCATGAAAAAAAACCATGAATTTTTATAATAGAATTTTTAGATTTTATAATATATAATATTTCTAGTTATGCACAACTTTTTCCAAATAATTACTGGCAATATCATCAAAAAATTCATTCGTCAAAAGGTGTGGAAACCCTGTATTTTCCACTTCTGTCTGAAATAAAATGATTTTAATAAGAATATTAAATGTTTAATTTTTGCTATGAATTTCATTCATTTATTATATATTTAAATAACTTTTGGCAGCTACTTAAAATAATCTATGTGAAGTTAAACTTTACCATTTTTTGTTGAAAAAAAAATGAAAGTAAAAAAATATATATATTAAACTTTGTTTTTTCTTTACAATTTTTGTTATGAAACTAATATGAAAATTAAATAATATATAAATACTAAATAAAAATATATATAAAACTAAAGAATAATAAAACAAATAATAATAAAACTCAAAATGTATAATAATAAAACAAAATGTACATTTTGGAATTTAATTAGAAATATATATATATATATATATATATATATATATATATATATATATATATATATATAAAATAGTCTACCAATCTCTGATTTTTGCAAAAATATAGAAGTAGTATTTTAGTGTTAGTAGTATTAAATGGACTTTTGTTACAATGGATATATACAGTATATATAATAATCCATTGTAACAATAGTGTGTGTATATATATATATATATATATATATATATATA